>ML785832.1:225683-270255 GCA_009831015.1 Picea engelmannii | reverse complement strand
TATCTCATACATGTAGACGATAATAACAAGCCATGTTCCTAATGTAATTTTTAAAATGTTAACAACTAATAATGCAAACAAATAAATAAAGTAAATCATCGGGCTCCCTTTAAACCCTTAATTCCATCTCGCATCTCCCATCCTTTCCTTTGTTGAAATATGTTGACAATATTGAACTAACTCTATAGATAATCCAAATGTGAAATCTTCAAACCTTTCGACCTAATATCTCTAGTAGACAACTAGTATTAGTCATAACACATAGAGGGAGTGTGGATAGCATGACCCTCCCACAACGTGAGGGGAGTGTGGATATCTATATACATTACCCTTTATATAACCATTAATTTTGTGACAATTAAAAGACTCACTCAATTGCATTTTATTTGAAATATATGCCATTAAAACTCACATTACTATTTGTAGAAATAGGATTCATTACCACCATAAATTTTGTGACAATTAAGAATCACTTAAAATCATCTTCTTTTTAATATATATCCCATTAAAACTCACATTACTATGTTTACAATAGGTTATGATGCACTTACATTTGAAATTATTGTCATGATTACTCTCAATCAACGTGAATTGCCACCTTATATGACTATAATTGTCCCATGTCACATACCATATCAACAATCAAATCACCTATAATTGCATCCTTTCTCAATTGTAATCTTCAAATTTATACCTCCCTCTCTCAATCTCTAGCAATTCATATTCTTATGGCCCATCTCTAAGAGATAGTTATAATTGTTCCTCTTCTTTACATGCCACTTGAACAATCAATTCAACTTCTACATGTCATTTGATGCCCACTTCCTAATGACAATGAATTGGTTCAATAGTTATTGTTGATTCACCATACACATGTTGCTTTTGATCTTGTAATCCCTTGTATATTTTGTCAATTCATTGAGGTTAATATATGCACCCTCAAAGAAACCATTAGGATTGATCTATTCCATGGTAACGTTGAGTGCTATTCTACCAAGAACCCCAATCAACTTAGTCCTCAATCATTCAACTACTTATAGACCATACTACACGAAGAATTGACCAATAAACATTCTTAGAACCTTTTAGGTTTTTTTTTACATGTTCTAGAAACATGCATCCGTTATTTCCATTAATTGTCCATCAATGTGATCTTCAAGTCAATTATGCATAGTTCAGTAAATCTATCACTTCCATATTAGGTTAGTTTTCTCCTAGTGGAACTTCCCAACAAAACTTAGTACTTAGTCTCACTCTGACCTAATTGACTAAATTATGCATAGTTCAGTAAATCTATCACTTCCATATCAGGTCGGTTCTCTCCTAGTGGAACTTCCCAACAAAACTTAGTACTTAGTCGCACTCTTACCTAATTGACTATTTGACTTCTTACACGATTCCTTATTATTCCAAGGAAATGTTTAATTTGTCTACTCAAATTCCTTTAATATCATGATTGATCTCCACATATTTTTGTTTCCATCATGCACTTGTGGAGAAAATATATTTGTATATCAAAATTTACAAAGATATATTTCAATCAAGATTAGTAATTGATAATGAAAATTGTTTTACAAAATAAATGACTTCTCAAAATACAAGTCAAAGGGTGAGTAAAGTAATAAGCTTTGACTTTTAATTGGATATGTTAATTGGGTCTAGATCAAGTGTCATAGAGGATAATTTTGTATCTACCCCACCTAGGACCAAACTACACTTTTAACATTTTTTCTTTTCATGAGAAGACTATTGATTAGGAATCTTCATGAGTTAATTTTTTATTGGGGATGGGAAGGTAACAACAATCTCATTCTAGCACATATCTGTGTGTGTAACCTCTAACCAAAATTTTGGTTGGTAACCTACCAAACGTACTCAATTGTTAACCTAGTGGAAATCTGTTGGTAACCAAGATAGAATCTATTTCTCTCTCTCTCTCTCTCTCTCTCTCTCTCTCTCTATACCCCCAACTCTATCCACTCGCCGCTCTTCCTCTCTAGAGGAAAACCATGATAGTTTGGTCATTGTTCTACTATTTTTCTTTCATTGTGAAGTAATTATTTTGTTAGTTAATGTTTAAAATCCATATAGTTTATAAGTTTCACCTTTCCATATTAATTTCAAGAATCTATTTTGAATATTTTTGACACATTAACCATTCAACACATAATAACATATCCATTCCATTAACTAGTAAGGCATAAAGTTCCATTTGAAGCTCTATTTTTACTAGTTTTGTAGATACCTTATGACACTTTCCTATATCCCTTGGATTTATTCATCATTTGAGATCTTTGGTAGTATATACAAATATATTTACTTTTTTTTTAGGGATGTTGATATTTAAAAAAAATGGTGTGTTGGTGTAATTTACTAGTATTATGGCATTGTTATAAGGGCCATGTGACCTAACACTAGTGATATATCCACTCACAGTACAGAAACATTTTCTAATGAAAACCCATATCATATGGGATTTTTTATGTTAGAAATAACATTTTATCCCTACCTTCTAGTTAACAAAAACTCTTCATAAGTATTGATATTTCATTGAATTTCAATTTAATAGTATTTTTAATGATATATCAATGTTTTGTAGAGTGGTCCCTTAGTTGATAGTAAAATTAGGTCCCTTAATGTATACCTTAGTTTATAGTAAAATTAGGTCCCTTTATGTAACTTTAGGTGACCATAAAATATTTCACAGTTATGTATTTAGTTCAACTATATCCACAACTATCCAACAATTTGTCCTTAAATCTCTCAAGTGATACAAATATATAATATAGCATTTGCACAGTTCATATGTTATATAATATAACATTATCACATTTATATTAGATTTTCTCCGCCACATCTTAATTTATATTATGAATACAAACAACCCTCAATCCCATCCCATTTACCATGACAATAAAGGAATCAATATAAAAACTCAATGACATTTAAATAATGCTAATGGGAAGTTTAAAGCAATGGCATATAATCCATGTCCATTCAAGACCTTCACCTCATTGTGATTAAAACATGGGTGTGTGAGGTTATGAAGATTAAACTCTTTGTTTTGGGGATTCTAATGCATTACATTATATGCGGTCTTTTTGGATCCAACCATAGGGAACTTTTAAGGAATCTTAAAGAAATGTTCTAATGCATTTTTTTAGTGGATCAAACCATAGGGAACTTTTAATGAATCCACTTTCTTGTTGTTTTTCTGAATTGATTTCCCTTGGCGAACCCAACTTTCTGATTTCAATGACTTCTTTGTGTGGGTTTTATTGATTATTATGAAAATATTGTCGTTTTATCTTCTGTCCCTTATCCCTTTAGTTATCAGTCCTTGCCTGAGTAGTCGGCCAGGAGCCGAATTGACGATCGTCACTTCGGTGTTTAAAGACCTACATATTCAAATGCCCTGTTTTTCTGTGCATGTATGATGAGTGAAGGATAAGAATTTATCCTGCTATATATCCCTTACTTATCTTTTAGTTGATTGATTCATGGTTGAATGTTTAGTCTTTGCATCTTCTTCTTTGATGTGGATTTTGAATGATAAACCTCTGAGTGGAATGATAGTCCCTTGGCAAACCCAACTTCTGATTTCAGTGACTTCTATGTGTGGGTTTTATTGATTATTGTGAAAAGTTTGTGGTTTTATATTCTGTCAACTATCCCTTTAGTCATCAATCTGTGCTTGAGCAGTCAATCAGGAGTCAAATCGAAATTCATCACTTTGGTGTTTAAAGACCTATAGATTCAAATGCCCTGCTTTTTTGTGCATGGGTGATGAGTGAAGGATAAGAATTTTCCCTGTTGTCTATCCCTTACTTATATTTTAGTTTATTGATTCATGGCTGAATGTTTAGTCTTTGCATCTTCTTCTTTGATGTTCATTGTGAATGATAAACCTCTTAGTGGAATGACAGTCCCTTGACGAACCCAACTTCTGATTTCAATGACTTCTATGTGTGGGTTTTATTGATTATTGTGAAAATTTTATGGTTTTATCTTCTGTCACTTATCCATTTAGTCATCAGTCCATTCCTGAGCAGTCGTCCAGGAGCCGAATTGACGGTCATCACTTCGATGTTTAAAGACCTATAGATTCAAATGCCCTGCTTTTCTGTGCATGGATGATGAGTGAAGGATAAGAATTTTCCATGTTGTCTATGGACCCCTTACTTATCTTTGAGTTGATTGATTCATGGATGGATGTCTAGTCTTTGTGCCTTCTAATGAGCAAATACCTCTGCGGCTTGATTGTTTAAAAATTTGATTTATCTCTGCTTTTTTAATTGCTTTAACTTATGCACATCTCTAGATTTTTATTGTTAAAATCTGCTTTGTGGATAGATATTGAGGAGTGATGTCGACACAAGATTCTCCAAACATTCCTCGCAAACGCTCTAGGCATTTTCAAGAAGGAAGAACAAGAACACCTTCTTCGATTGAGACTCTGAGTGAGCAACAACAATCTCGTCAGAGGAGATTTTCAAACGAGTCTGTAAATAGATCAACCACAGATCCTTCTCAAGCTAGTTCTATGGATGCAACCTTATTAGATAGGTTGTGCATCAATACTCCTACACTTGAGAATATAGGGAATAGCTCTGGACAAGAGAATATTTCTGGTAAGTTTCTTAAATTTTGTTTATTTTTGTTGAATTTTTTTGTATTTAAATTTATGTGAGGTTAAATATTGAAGTTACTTTCAAATGTGTGTGTAGGCAATCAATTTAGAGCAAGAGCCGACAATGAGAGTGGTTGTCATGAAGATTCAAATGTTGGTGCAGAGGGTGAACGTGGATTTAGGAGGCCGTGTTATGAAGAAACAGAAGATTGCACGCCAACGTCCACCTATTTTTCAGATGTTGGCGATGAACTTCCCTGGGAAGGGAATACTGAAGAAATGATGCTTGAGCGATGCTTAGGTGTTAAAAAGAGGCTGGAAAATGATTTGGTGGTCTTGGAACTCCCTCAGGAGAGTAAAAAAAGTTTGCAAATTGTTTTTCATTCACTGGAAAACTTTATGGATGCATATCAGAAGATGGGGCCAACCACTGACAGTTTTTTCGATCTAATGAGGCGGGGAAAGTCAGAGGTGATGGGTCCTGATAAATGGGAGACAGTAAAAAATAGAGTTACAAAAGAAAATGCCATTTCCATGTTCAATTTCAAAGCGAAAGATGTTGAAGGTGCAATATTTTAAGCACCCCGACATTGCAGGAAATTTGAATAACAGATTTTTGGCGGCATATGGGAAATTTCCATGGAACGATGAGGTTCCACACTATTTTGCAAGACATTTTTTTGCAGATTTTGTCTTGCATATGCACCCTGATTACACTAGCCTACTGTCCAAATATTATGGGACTTGTAAATGACGTACATATGATCGCAAATGGGCATATCGAAGTGTGGCAGTGCCGAGGCCTCCACAACCTTTAGTACCTTGCCCAACTGGGGCATTTGCATCACTTTCAGAGTTGTAGGCTACATCAGAGGTTGACAAAGAGGCCAAGAGTGAAATCGAAGAAAATTTGGAAGCAAGTTTTTATGGTGTTGATGTTGGCATGAATCGTCAACGAGCAGAAGAAAATTCCTGGGCCACATTTGTTTATAAAACAGATGAGGATTTAGCTACAATGTTAGTAGAATATGTTTTGGAGTATGCAAAATTTTGTCGGGATGGTTGGAAGAAGATCATTCAGAATGATGACCTGAACCGCAGATTGGTATGTGTTCTAGTTATGAAAATTTTGACGTATTTTCTGATAGTTTACTTCTAATTTTAGATTTAGTTATCATTGTATAATCGGGTTTACTTCTAATTTCAGTTTGGAGATATGTTGAATGAATCTCCAGTAGGTAGGGGACCTGATTCGACAGGTCTAAATTTGGATGGATTGAATTAGGTATGTGTTTTCTAATAGTTGTTCAATTTCCACTCTTTTGAATAAGAGATCAACAAAATTTATAACTTTGTATAATTGTGAACACATTGAATCCTAGATTTAGTTCTTAGTTGTGTTATTCACAGATCTCTATTCCATCTCCTACTACTTGGGCATGCTTGTCTCAATTCTCTCAATTCTCATCGGGAGAGTTTGAAGGGGGTGAGAGTTCACATGTATCATTTAATGTCTTAAAATCATTTAAATTTAATGTGTTCTAATCATTTAAATTTATTTTTTCAAAATTGTAAAATTGGAAATGTGTTATATAGACTAATGTGGAGAAGAGAGTACCTGAGAGTATGCTTGGGAGGGAGTCTGGGATTGAGGAGGAAGCACCCATATTTGGGAAGGATGTGTTCATTCAAGATGATTCATAAATGTATGTTTTTTACTTTTATCAAATTTTTGTTATCTCAAATTTTTAGTTTAGCCTTTCCTATTCAACGCTTTGATCAATTGTTTTGAAATATATAGAACCCCTAGATAAGTTTATCGTTGTCTTAAATGGTGTACATTCAAATTTATTTAAGGTTAGATCATGATGAAGACCTAATTTTGAACTTGAACATTTGAATATTTGAGAACAGACTCTATCCCAAATAAGAAAAGAGAGAGTTTCTAAATTTTCTTCGATTGCATTCCCTGCTTTCTTGTCCAAGAATGACGTAGTATGGATATTTGTGTTTTCTACAACGAAGTGAATTCCTTCTTGCTAGGGTATTGTCATTGCCAAACTCTTAACTAAATTGGTTACTAATCACAAACATCAACATTCAATTCGATTTACAAATAAGCTCATACATATTGTATGTGTGAGCTAGTTCACACATAATTTCAAACAACATTTCATTATATTAAATAATATGAATACATCCCATTTAAATGGTTTTTGAAGAATGAATTAATATACATGTGCAGATTTGTGTTTTCTCTGTACATGCAAGATTATATGAGAACATCTATTCCACCGCAGAAAGAGGAGATAAGTATTTTTCGGAATAATTCTTTTTAAAATCGATATTTGAGAACTTTTTTAGATAAAAAGTTGTTTTTTTGAAGAATGGCTTAATATGGAGATTTATGAGTCATTTAGTTTGAAAGGGAATTGTGGAATTTGATTATATGACCACTGCAAAAGAAGAGAAAAGTATTTAATTGTTGAGGAGATTAGTATTTTATTGTTCTATAAATATGATCAAATAACATCACCTAGGATGAGAATTTCTGAACGATTGGGGACCTTTACCACAAGGAGAATTTCACCTGAAGGATTTTGGACTTTATCCACACAGAGATAAGTATTTCATTGGAAGAATGACTTAATATAAAGATTTGTGAATTTTCTTCCTACACTATATTTATTTTCAAATTATTATCTAACTCTAATTCACAATTTTTTTTACCAATAACACAATAACATTACCTGGGATGGGAATTTCACCTGAAGGATTTGGGACCTTATCGACAAGGAGAATTTCACCTGAAGGATTTGAGACTTTATCTACAAGGAGATAAGTATTTCATTGGAATAATATCTTAATATGGAGATTTGTGAACTTTCTTCATTCACAATTCTATATTTATTTTCAGATTATTATCTAACTCTAGCTCACAATTTTTTTTTACCAAGAACATAATTTTTTTATTTAAATTTTTTTAAAGATAAGATTTATAGATTGTTTAAATAATGTACTCTTAATTTGAGAGTAGTTCTATCTTAAATCTATTTAACTATGGTTGGGTATGTTATTATTTCTTATTGTTTTATTTAATATTTAGTTGTACAATATGTTGGAGCCACCTTTGTTTTTGGCCTGTCACAATTTTCAAATTTGATACTTAAAATCCAAAGTTGTTTTTCTTTTTACTTCTGAGATGAGGAGACCTTTGAAACCTTGTCACGTAAGCAGCGATTCTTTTCTACTCTCTAAACAAGTCCACTTTCGTAAGAATGTTCGCTCCCTTTTTTGTTTTACTTCGGGATCTCGCAAGTCGGATATTATAATCCATGAGTTCACACCTCCCGAGTCGCGAAACGGAGTATTCGTTTTAAACTTTCACTCAAGATAGTAACCGGGGTAAAATCTTTAACTCATGATTAGACATCGTCGGGGGTTTCGCGCCTCGGCGTTCGCCTAACCCAAATTTTTATTTTTTCAGCCCCGAGAGATGAGAACGCGAGGTCTTTCGGGATAACCCTAGTCAAGGATTAAAAACAAAAAAAGATAACCGTGGTTAAAATATGTTCTCAGCATTTCGTCACTCGGCACTATCTTTATGAAAGTTGCGGCATCTAAAACCCCGACTCACGAAGTCGCGATGTAATTATAACATGATTAATTAATCACTTAATCCAAGATTAGCTTCCCCTTAATTAAGTCTTGTTATCACAATCTCACGGTTTCACGACTCGACGTATAAAAGTCCCATAAACTTGTCCTCGAAGTTCTGAGTTGCAATATGGCGAATCAAATGATGATAAAATTAATTATGCCCCGAATCGCGGTTACTGTTAATTAAGCCAAAGTCGGTCCTCGCGATCTCGTGAGTTGGAGACTCAAAATGTTAAAATAAAATCCACGATGTAGCGAACAGTGAGAAATTGATTAACGTTGGTAAGATTTGATATTTTAAGTTAAAGCAAGATATATCCCGCGCCTCGAGGCTTGCACGTTTCCCGAGGTAGCCAATTGCTCTCCATACTTCGACTGATTGTCAAACCGCCAGAAATTGATGACATTTATGGAGAAGTAGGGTAAATCCACGCATATAAGATCGGATTTTACGCAATAAATTTGTTTCTAATTATGATTTGACAAGATTATTTCGAAAAGTGCTGAATTTTCAAATATAAAGAAGAGTTTCATTTTACTATAACGAACACATTTTCATAAGCACGCAGAGCTCATCATTTCTGAGTGAACTAATTTCCGCATGTATATGCAGTTCTATCGCAGAAGGGCGAAAACGCAAGCTTCGGCTATGGCTCCATAGAAAGAAGCAAAGGCAAATGTCGAGGTCGCAGGACAAGGCTCAGATACTATCTCCGATACTTCGCCCCGAAGTGTCGACTCGATCCCCAGCTAGTCATTTGTTTCAAACATTCTGCAATCAGAACTGGTGAACTATTCAGACTCAGATGACAATGAAAAGGATGACCTAAACACTAAATACAAGATAGTTGTCCAATCCGGAATGCACAGGGTAGCAACCAGACCATGGTTGCTCCCATATTATGACATGATCTGATGGGCATTGGATCACATAGACCTACCCACCAGAACTATCATGAACCAGCAACGGGTCACGGTCGATACTTTTAGACCGGAACATATCCAAACCATGTATAAGCTTCCGATGACATCTGAGTACACATATGATGTTGAATTCCTAGAGAAGTTCAAAGAAAAGGAGTGCACAGAATATGATAAAACCATGCCCGGTTTGATAAAGGATTGGGTTTCGCGCTCTGCGAAATTCAGACCAAATGACTAGGTCATTTATTCAATCGCTTCGTTGGAGACACAGTATAAGTATGTGGCAATGATGATGTGTCGACTATTTGGGAGGGAGGACACATCGCATTTTTTCATTGTGTGGGTGCCTCTGATGTTTCGGGTCATAGAAGTTTGCTCCTTTAATTGGGCAAAGATACTCTCGGACAGTTTGGCCAATCGGGTCACAGAGTATCGAGAGCAGAAGGCAAGTGGGAGGTCGTCCTCATTTTTCATGTTCGCATATATTATGGACGCGATATGTTCCATGACACCATTCCCATTGATGAGCTGGGCTTGGAATCCGGCCGAGGACAGGCATGTACATGTATACCACGAAAAGCTATGGGAAGATAAAGCAGAGAGTTTCATATATGAAATTTTCAACTGGGTGATGGTGCCCCTGCATATCGCCATTTTTGGTCACCCACCACCTCGTATCTCAGACAACATTGCTGCAAATCTGAGTGGCATAGCGGACTGGTACGTGGAGGCAGAGTTCTCGTACTTCAGAGTGTTCGGGGCTGCTGTTCCCCCACTTGCGCTACCATTGTTCATCCCTGACAAGCTGGCTTGTCGCGAGGTTGCCCGGCAGATAGTAATTGGCGGGGTGAGTAAATAACTCAAAGGATACTCAAAGAAGGTGTGGCCATCTTTTCCCATTCGGATAAATTCTTATTCTTTATTGGATTTCAGGCATGCCAAAGCCGAGGCTGCAGCCCTGGAACACCTAAATTTGGTCTCCATCGAGTATAAGAAACACGATCCTCAGAAGGTTGTGAGCAACCATTTAGAAAATTGTGGGCTCAAGAGATTCAAGCATGAGAACTCACCCTCGGATGATATTTTTCAAGGGGCGAGGTCTTATGAAGAAGTTCTCACCTGGATACGATCCTTGGCACCTAAAGACACAGCTGCTGTGTTAAAATTCCAAGAGCATAGACGAAGTGGTCTCCCCGCTGTGTTGCGAGGTGAGAGTTCAGGTGTTCCCGAGACAAAGCAGAAGGATGCTGAAGATCCCAAAGATGCAATTCCTGACTCGGAAAAACACCAGGAAGAGGAGTAACAAACAAAGAATCCCAAAGCAGAGGTACTGACTTCGGACCCACCAAAGAAACAGAATCCGGAAATCGAGACAAAGACCCCGGAACTGCCAAAGAAGCAGGACCTAGTCGACACCCCAGGAAAATCAGCAAAGCAAATCGGGGAACCCATCACTTCTGTCACCCCCTTGCAGTCGACGCAGGGAAATATCGAAGAAGGATGGATATTTAATGAGGAGCTGAGGCCCATAAGAGCAGAAGAACTTCCTCCGAACAAGTTCTTTCTTGATAAAAAGAGAAAAAAGTTAGTGAAAAGGGAATTCTACCAGGAGGGAGAATCGACTGCTAAGAAGTTCAAGGTCATGACCGATGGAAAAAATAAAAAGAATGAGCAATTCGCCACTGAGATCGCAGGGACGCTAGGAGCGTATGCATCTGCGAATCAATTTTCGGTCGGACTTTTGAAGAACCAACTCAATAGGAAAAATCGCATGATCAAGACTCTCGAGGCCAGATTGGCCTCGGCCACGGAATATGCTAAGGGCCAGGTGAGCGTGGAGATAGAACTGGCCCGACTGGCTGATAAAAATGAGATAGAGGTGCTTAAAACCAAGCTCGAGCAAGCACATCTAGTGGTCTGAGATGGTCCGATACAGGCGGGCCAACAGAGGACTATGATTGCAGAGCTGCAGGCTCAGGTAGAGGTCACCGAAAGCAGGATGATCAACGTCGAGGGGTTTAAATCCCGAACGATCGAGATTCGAAACAAAATCTCTTCTGCACAACAGAGTTTTCTCGCCAAAGTGGGAGCGATCTGAGAGAAGTGTCTGTTGATGAATCGGGTTTCCGAGAACCTGACTGTCAGAGAGAGGGATGATGAAGTGGCTCGGGTTGCCTTCGAGGAGGTGGTGATAGCCATGAATAACAGAGTTTCGGTAGGTTCTCTCAGGCTCGCCATCCTAGAAAAAACCAGAGGTAATATTCTGTTGAAGGATTGGGAACACAACATTTCCCTGGGCAAGGAACAAGCCCAAAAGGTAACCAATTCATTAGAAGAAGCCTTCAATTCTATAGATGGCGGGCTATTGGGTATGGACAGTGGAGTTGATGTGGAGACATTGATACAAATGAATGTGGAACAGATCTCGCTTGATCTGAAAGAGAAGGATGAGAGAGATTCGGTCGATATCTCTCAGATAGATATGGTGGACATGGCTCGAGTTGATAAGCACTTGATCTAGCCCAGCACGCAAATAAGTGCCCTTGACATCATTGATGCACAAATGGGGGACAAGCTGCAGTAGTTAGCCCGGGAATATTACTTTGCCGAGGCCAGCTGTCAAGGGGAACCTTCACGGCTCGTATCTCATCTTGTGGAAAGATGTATTGCCTGCACCGAGTCCGCGCGAAGATGAGCACCTGGCACTAAGTGAATACAGAGTAGGGGAAATGGAGCGATTTCTCTCTCCTCTGTCATAACTGAAATTTTTGCGACTATTGAGATTCTACCTGCTTTACAGAAATTGTATAAATATACCCCAGAGAGAAATAAACAAGGCTGGACCCTTTTTGAGATTTTGTAAGAGAGTTTTTACATTGAGACTTAATACAGATCTGAGATTCTCAATTCCGTCACTACTTTATTACAAGTTTGTTTTCTTGTTCCTCATTTTTCAATATCAATTCATATTCATAATTGATGTGCTTTGTTATACTTAAGTACTACCACTACTATAACGAATGAATTTGATTTTTCTGTGATTGTTTATTTCCTTTCCTCTGCAGCAGCTATCAGCTGTGTAAGACCAATCTGCAGTTTCGGAATTCTACATATATTCTTTGTTACATTGGTTATTTTCCTACATATTTTCTTCTCTCGTTTATGTCGTGAGATTTCCCCTGGTAGGAACCTTACACTGTAAACGGCTCAATGTTTTTCTCCCATCTCGCACCTTTTATCAAAATATAATACAGTTACGGGAACGAGCCTTAGGTTTTCATCCATTGTTAACTCTGCAACCGTAATTTCTCTTTTATAATATTAAACTGAGACAGCACTCAAGCTTTCTTAAAAGTCCTCTTACCTGTGTTGTTCCCCCATGATAGTTCCTGTACCAACTCAACCAAATGTTGAACCCAGACTGTTGAACCAAACACACATCGCTTTAAACCTTTTTAATACTATCCTTAAAACAACAACTAATTGGTCTGAACTCGAACAATCATGGGCAGCCATTGAATGAGACATAACTATTCAGGAACAGTTCGAAGCCAGACAACCCCAACGAAGAAATCTTCCATAGTTTCTTTCTCCGAAGGTTGACGTCTTCCCTTCTCCATATCCTAACCACTTTCGAATGCCTTGACACTATGATTTTGAGCCTTAAGTATAGACTCAGGAACAACATCTTTCTGGTGCCGTTGCTGGGGAACGAAGTTACGAAATCTTTTTCCCTGGGAAAATGACATTTGTTTTTCTTTGAAAGTGTTACCCTTTGATAGTGAACAAAGGGTACCCACCCTTTAAGGCTTTTTATCTTTCACTTGGCGACTCCACTAAGAAGTAAACTGGCATTCGTTCGAAGGAATACCAGACAAAACCCGGATGGTGAGAAGATTACGCCCGTTACCGATCCCGAAAAAATTCTAAAGGAGAGAGACTCTTTAAGGCCAACCGCTGCAATTTACCAACTTGAAATCCCATCACCGAAGGTCGAGAGTCCTTCTGAACCCCCGACCTCGCTCAATCCTTTCTTTGACGCTAAACATTCAACGCCAATCTGCTCCAAAATTGGGAGTGAGATTCATCCAACAGTCCCCTTGATACAGAGGGGAAAGGGCCCTCTTGAAAGTTCGTCGGCTTTTAAAACACCATCTTATCTTCAGTTGAATTTCCCGACTTCTCCAAATCCTGAAGAGTGTGTTACACACTCGTTTCTCACACCCATCGGTTTTCCCAATTCCGTCTCTTGTAAGTCTGAGGAACCAACTCCTCGCGTTCCTTATCCTTCCTCATCAGAGTCTCCTCTTAGCGAAGAAAATAAAAATTCCATTTTATTTTTTGAAAACCCCCTTTATAACTTCCACAAACAACGATGGCAGCCGCCAGAGGAGGAGGTGGAGGGTTTATAGGAGGAGGAGGAGGGTTTGGAGGAGGTGGAGGAGGTGTCCCTCTAGGAGGAGGTGGAGGAGGAGTCCCTCTAGGAGGAGGTGGAGGTCAAGGGCCTCCCCCCCCTCCCAGAGTTTTTGCGAAAGTCACAGCCCAATATGCCCCTTTGGTGTTGCCCGTCCCCTTACACGATCTTCCAGAAAACTACATAAATAATTTACCAAAATTCACCGGGGAGGGAGATCTGACCGCTGCTGAACATATTAACTTCTTTGACCAATTCACGGATATCTTCGGTATCGAGCTTGAGGATGTATATTCGAGACTCCTTGTCCAAACTTTTGAGGGTCAGGTCCGAAATTGGTTTCGGAGCTTACCTGCAGCTTCTATCCCTTCATATGATGCTTTGGAAGACGCTTTCCTCAGACAATGGGGCGAGCGAAAAGATCATCTCTACTATCTAACTGAATTTGGGTCTTTGAAGAAAAAGAACTCAGAATCAGTCATGGAATTCATTCTGAGATTCAACAAACTGTACAATAAAATCCCAGCTGAAGTCAAACCATCTCAACCCATAGCCAAAGTGACTTTCGCCGGAGCTTTCAAGCCGGATTTCGAGTTACTTTTGCGAGAGCGAAGTGGAGCCACCTTAAACCGTATGCAGGACGATGCGGTAGAGATAGAATCTAACATGATGGCTTCGGGTAAACTTAAGGTTAGAGTAGAGACTGGAAGCCAAGATACCAAGCACTTTAGAGAGCTAGTTGGCCCTTCAGGGTCCAATAGATCCTCAGACGATAGGGTGGATGACATGGCTAGAGTGATTAAAGAATTGTCAAATAAAATAACCCGGATGGAACTCGAACAGGACAAGTCTGACTCTTACCCCAAAAAATATTTCAGAAAAAATCAAAACCCTCCTAATCAACAAAGACCAATAAAAAAGGAAGATCAAAAAATACAAGCTCCCTTGAAGAATGAAAATTTTGTAGGAGCTAACGATTTTCAAGACTTCGAGGATTCAGATAATGATGTCACGAACTTTGGTGGTGACTGTAGTCAACCATATCTGACTCGCTAAGACTATGAAAAGTCTCTAAATGTGCCAGAGAGGCCAAATGAGAGTGAAGAGGGTGATCACACTAAGAACCATGAATCCCAACCAGAAACTGAGACAATGATAGCTGAGTTTCAACCAAGGTACAACCTGAGATCTAAGAATAAACCTACCTCAACAATTCAACCCAAGAAAATCCTTCAGAGAGGTCAGGATTACGAGCCTCTTTTGGACGAGACCCCACTACCCAACAACAAAACTAGAAGAGTAAGCACTCAAGAGTCTGAGGTAGAAAAATTTGGAACTCAAACGCAGTCAATCGAACCCGTAAACAAAGATGCTTCTTCAACTAAGACCGTGAATGATAAAGCTGTCCAGACAAGTAAGTCGGAAAAAAAGAATTCAGAAGTCTCAACCAGGGAAATAGACAACGTGAGTGGAGCTTTCAGTTTTGAAAATGAATTAAACAAAATTAAGATATCGATCCCATTGGTGGAATTAGCGAAAAACCCCGGTTATCGCAAGCAAATTTCTAAAATGATAGGTGTCTCTGAACTAGAAATCCAATCTGATGTTATAAACTTGGAAGATGATAGACCTAACATCACTTTTGGTCCCCACTTTGAAGGGTCCAAAGACAACATCGCTCCCTTCTAGATCACTCTGAATATACATGATCAATTGTTGCATAATTGTATGTTAGACTCCGGAGCTTCCCATAATGTTATGCCCAAGATTATAATGGAGAAGCTAGGTCTCCAGATCACAAGACCTTATGGAAATTTGTACTCTTTTGATTCGAGGAAGGTCAAATGCATGGGGATGATAAAGGATTTGGTAGTTACCCTAGCGTAGGTCCCTGTTAAAGGTATTCTGATGGATGTGGTTATCGCCGATATTCCCCCTAAGTACGGCATGCTATTATCTAGGTCATGGGGGGCCAAGTTGGGGGGTTCTCTTCAATTAGACATGACTTATGCCACAATCCCTGTGTTCGGTGGTCAGTTCACTCGTTTATACAGAGAAACAAGATTAGCATATACGGTCAGTGACCCTCAAAACCCGCACAACTTCCCTATTTACATTGCAAACCAAGATTTGGGAAATTGCATCTTGTCTTTTGATGATGGTTTGGATGATTGCCTGGAGGAAATCGATACAAAGTAAGAAGAGTTAAACCCCGTGACAGAAGATCTGTGTAATGCTAGTATCTGGAAAATGTATTTCGACGGTGCCTCGTCTTCTGAAGGGGTTGGTGCTGGAGTGCTTTTGGTGGCACCAGAGGGTAAGTTCATTGTTCCTTTCTCCTACCGTTTACAGTGGGACATAGATTACACTAATAATGTGTGTGAGTATGAAGCATTGATCTTAGGATTAGAGGCTTCCAAAAAGATAAATATAAAAAACTTGGAGGTGTATGGTGATGCAGAATTAATAGTAAAACAAGTAAACCGACAGTATCTAGCCAGACATCCCAGACTAAGAGCATATAGAAATTGTACCTGGGATCTCATGGAAAAAAATTTCTCATCCGTGAATATCCATTTTATCCCTCACGCAGAGAATCTACATGTTGATGCATTGGCAAAGGTAGCATGAACCTTTTCTCCTCCCACGGCCTTCAAACTGAAGTACCACATTGAAATCAGATACAAACCCTCCATACTAGACAATATCTGACACTGACAAGTCTTCAAAGACGATGAACAAATTAAGAAATTCCTTACAGCAGTAGGTGAATTTTCTGATACTCACGCTGGCCAAGAAAATCAGAATGATTCTAGGTGGATCATGCAAGAAGGAGAGGAACCTGAAACCTTCCGAGAAAAAATTGTGGATCATCGTATGCTGGTCCTTAAAAGCAATCAAATTCCCAAAGGATTGATTCCTTTGGAAAGACTCTTTGATCAGAACGATGTACCTGTAAATTCCACTTTGCAGCCTCAACCAGAAGAAGTGGAGGACTGCAATATAGGAACCAAAAAAGAACCCCGAATGGTAAAAATATCGAAGTTCCTCCCTCCCAAAGAGAAAGTTAAGTATAAAGACTTACTCAGACAATACAAAGATGTTTTCTCCTGGTCCTATGATGAATTGAAAATGTATGACACTTCCATTATTGATCACAAGATACCTTTGAAGCCAGGGGTCAAATCGTTTAGGCAAAAGTTTAGGCAAATTAACCCCATTCTGTTACTCGTGATAGAAAAGGAAGTTAAAAAACTCTTGGACACGAAAATAATCGTACCTCTGAGATACTCGAACTGGGTAGCTAACCTAGTCCCAGTCAGGAAAAATAACGGGGAAATCAGACTATGTGTGGATTTCCGAAATTTAAACAAGTCGTCTCTCAAAGATAATTACCCGTTGCCCAAGATGGACCATGTTTTAGAAAAGGTTGTTGTAGCTAATCGAATTTCTATGATAGATGGTTTCTTTGGTTACAATCAGATCACTATGAACGAACAAGACAGGGAAAAAACTGCTTCCACAATGCCCTGGGGTACTTTCATGTATGACAAAATGCCTTTTGGTTTGATGAATGCAGGGGCCACTTTCCAGCGAGCTATGGACATCGCTTTCGTGGGCGAAGGGGACAAGTTCATAGTTATTTACCTCGATGATCTGACGGTTTTCTCTAAAACTGATGAGGAACATTTGATGCATCTAAAGAAAACTTTCGAAAAGTGACGCAGGTTTGGCCTATCCCTGAACCCCAAGAAACCCCAAGAAATCTTCTGGGCCATGTTGTATCTAAGGAAGGAATCAGGATTGATCCTAAGAGGATTGAAGCGATAGATACTATCACTATCCCGAGAAATATAAAATAAATTCAATCATTCTTAGGAAAGATAAATGTTCTACGAAGGTTCATTCCCAATTTCGCTGAGATTGTCAAACTGATTACAGGAATGTTGAAGAAGGACAGTGGGGTAAATTGGACCACCGAGGCCAGGGCATCATTCGCGCATATTAAAAAAGTTATAAGCGAGGCACCTGTGTTAGCAAGTCCGGATTATCGGAAAGATTTTCTCATTTTATCTTTTGCTTCTGAACATACCATCGCCATGGTACTCTTGCAGAAAAATGAAGAGGGTTTCGAACAACTGATAGCGTTTTTCAGTAAAATCCTCAAAGATGCAGAACTGAAATATGACATAATAGAAAAACAAGCATACGCAATGGTAAAAGCATTAAAGGCATTTAGAACTTATGTGCTACATTAAAAAATAATCGCGTATGTACCTACCAGTTCTGTAAAAGACATACTGGTGCAGCCAGACAGTGACGGGAGAAGAGGGCGATGGCTCGCTAAAATACAAGAATTCGATATGGAGGTCAAGCTGACTAAATTAATAAAGGGGCAGGGTCTGGCCAAACTCTTGGCTGAGTCGAATCTTAGAGCTCTTGATATTAATTGCCTCCAAGAAGAAGACAGAGACACACACCTGCACGAGCCGGATGTCCAGACAGATCCAAGCAAGGTCGAGGAAAAGTTCATATCGTCAGGCTGGTATAAAGACATAGTGTTCTACTTGTTAAACCTGAAGTGCCCAAATGAACTATCACCAGCCAAGTGCAGAACTTTAAAACTCCATGTTGTAAAATATTGCATCGTCGAAAACCAGCTATACTGGAAAGATCCACTCGGGTTCCTGCTAGTCTGTTTGGTTGAGTCAGAAGCTCCACGAGTTATAGAGGAATTTCATGCAGGAGTCTGTGGAGGACACCATGCATGGAGAGCCACAGCCTATAATATTTTGAGGGCCGGATACTATTGGCTGAAACTATTTTCAGACGTCAATGCCAAAGTACGCGAGTGCAACCCTTGTCAAATATTCGCTGGTAAACAAAAACTCCCTGCACTACCACTCGTTCCAGTCAAAACTGAAGCTCCATTTCAACAATGGGGACTAGACTTCACAGGGGAAATTAATCCCCATTCCAGTGCTCAGCATAAGTGGATCTTAACAGCCACGGATTATTTTACTAAGTGGGTGGAAGCCATTCCAACCAAAAGGGCACCAGACTCAGTGGTGATCGACTTCTTGGAAGATAATATCTTGTCAAGATTCGGGTGTCCCTGAAAGTTTGTTACCGATAATGCCCAGGCCTTCAAGTCCATGGCTATGATCAGCTTCTGTCAGAAGTACAATATCGTTCTCGGCCATTCCACTGCTTATTACCCCCAGGGAAACGGGTTGGCCGAATCATCCAACAAGAGCCTGGTAAACATAATCAAGAAAGTACTGGATGAAAATAAAAGGTCCTAGCATGTGCACTTGAAATACGCATTATGGGAAAACCGCATCAGCACTAAAAGGTCTATCGGTATTTCGCCGTTTCAAATGGTCTATGGGACAGAGGCGGTTCTACCTATAAAATTAGCGCTGCCAGTAATGAAGTTATGGAAGGATCAAAATGAAGAACCCAATCATGTAACCAGGAGAATTAACCAGTTGATCGAGGTTCAACAGCATAGAGTGGAAGTTGATGAAAAAATGCAAAAGTACCAGGATTAAATGAAAGCATTGTTCGATCTCAAGGCAAAGGACAGGGAATTCCTTCCAGGTGACTTAGTACTAAGATGGGATGCAAGAAAAGAGGAAGCTGCGAAGCATGGTAAATTTGACCACCTTTGGTATGGACCATTCAGGGTCTCGGCTCCGGAAGGGAAAAATTCCTTCTTGCTGGAAAACATTGACGGAGAAATCCTCAGTGCCCCTGTCAACGGGCGATATCTGAAACATTACATGACATAAAAGTTACCAAAAAAAAAATTGTGTGTATATATATATATATATTTTCGTGTACATACATGCATTTTTATTTAAAACATTACCCTTTGGGTTTTCTGTTTGCTTGTGTTCATAAGTTTTAGACATATTACGAATAAATTTTGTATTTTCTTTTTACAGGATTCTAGCTGATTGCAAAGCTAGCGGGAAGATTAATTCGCAAAGCAGTGTCAGAAATAAATCGGCATAAAACAGGAGATACCTAAAAATAGCTTCATAGTGCACAAAGAAATTGAAAAGAAAAGGTAAAGGTGGACTTTCTCAATACACATGTTATGAAAGATTGTTGAAGCAAACCGAGGTAATGGCATTCAAACTACAATCTTGGCTAAAATGTTAGATAACAAGATTATGGCTTGGCTCGATAACCTTTGATTTAAAATGATTTGAATGATACACTCAATCTGAAAACGGTCTGTCAAAATAAGTCGTTCCCAAGATATCTACAAGAGCCAATCTCGAACTGTTTTGACCTTTTGTGTTTTCAATTAATGAATCGCTGCCCTGTATCATGTCTGTTTTGGGTCTAACTTTTGACGAGCTGCCATCTTTTCATTACGAAGGAATAAAAGTTTTTGTTTTAGCCTCTTGAGTCTCAAAACAGATTGTGGAAAGAAAGCGGGTCTCCACAACTACTTGATCCCCTGCTAAGGGAAGGAATGTTTAGAGCGATCCTAACTTTCCTAAGTCTTTCAACAACATCGGGAGAATCAAAGCTTGCTCAAACGGGATTCCCCTTAAAAAATTTATTTTCCTTTTTTCCCTAAGAACGAAGGTGTTGTGAGGGTCAAGGGAAGCTTGGTACCGAGTAATCAAAGTAAGTTGACAGACCTCTGATGCGAAATATTACACAGATATCAGCCCTGATACAAACTGATTGCCCCCATCTTCACGCTCAAAAAGCAAATTATAAGACAGGTGGTGAAAGGAAATTCAAAAATTATTTCCCCCACCTAGTCCAGGAAGACGATGAAAGGAAATTCAGAAATGATTGCCCTCGTCTCAGCATTAAAATGCATAAATATTTTCCGAAGTGGTGAAAGGAAATTCAGTGAAAGGGGCCAGATAAATTCACCGGGGTACTGAACAGGCTCGCTGGCAGTGAAGCAATGTCTGAGATATCTGTAAGGCTGTTATACATGAATATCACTTTACTCTGGTAACCTATGTTGTCTAAAAACCTGATCCACATCCCAAATTCAGACGAGACTTCCCGATTTAAAAACATATAATCTCATTCTTTTGATGCAAGCCAAGAGCCACAAGAGCTATTGGGTCTCCTAGGGTCGTTTCGACTGTCTTAAAACATACTTAAAGTTAGTAGTGGGAAAGGGAAAATTGTGAAAGGGACTACAGCTGTGTTGAAAAGAATATCTGATTTTGAAAAACTTCTCGAGGTAAAGAACGAAGTATTTTCCCCCCTTCGATCCTTTTTCCTTGGAATGTTTTCGCCTAATTGAGTTTTTTACTCCATTTACCCAATATTGGCACGTGGTCTATTGTTCTTCCCGCCTCACAGGAAGGCAGGATCCCTAGTTGGACCCTATGTTGGAGCCGCCTTTGTTTTTGGCCTGTCACAATTTTCAAATTTGATACTTAAAATCCAAAGTTGTTTTTATTTTTCTTTCTGAGATGAGGAGACCTCTAAAACCTTGTCACGTAAGCAGCGATGCTTTTCTACTCTCTAAACAAGTCCACTTTCGTAAGAATGTTCGCTCCCTTTTTTGTTTTACTTCGGGATCTCGCAAGTTGGATATTATAATCCATGAGTTCACACGTCCCGAGTCGCGAAACGGTGAAGTCGTTTTAAACTTTCACTCAAGACAGTAACCGAGGTAAAATCTTTAACTCATGATTAGACGTCGTCGGGGGTTTCGTGCCTCGGCGTTCGCCTAACCCAAATTTTTATTTTTTCAGCCCCGAGAGCCGAGAACACGAGGTCTTTCAGCATAACCCTGGTCAAGGATTAAAAACAAAAAAAGATAACCGTGGTTAAAATCTGTTCTCGGCATTTCGCCACTCGGCACTATCTTTACGAAAGTTGCGGCGTCTAAAACCCCGACTCACGAAGTCGCGATGTAATTATAACATGATTAATTAATCACTTAATCCAAGATTAGCTTCCCCTTAATTAAGTCTTGTTATTGCAATCTCGCGGTTTCGCGACTCGACGTATAAAAGTCCCATAAACTTGTCCTCGAAGTTCTGAGTTGTGATATGGCGAATAAAATGATGATAAAATTAATTATGCCCCGAATTGCGGTTACCGTTAATTAAGCCAAAGTCGGTCCTCGCGATCTCGCGAGTTGGAGACTCAAAATGTTAAAAGAAAATCCACGATGTAGAGAACAACGAGAAATTGATTAACGTTGGTAAGATTTGATATTTTAAGTTAAAGCAAGATATATCCCGCGCCTCGAGGCTTGCATGTTTCTCGAGGTAGCCAATTGCTCTCCATACTTCGACTGACTGTCAAACCGCCAGAAATTGATGACATTTATGGAGAAGTAGGGTAAATCCATGCATATAAGATCAGATTTTACGCAATAAATTTGTTTCTAATTACGATTTGACAAGCTTATTTCGAAAAGTACCGAATTTTCAAATATAAAGAAGAGTTTCATTTTATTATAACGAACGCATTTTCATAAGCACGCAGAGCTCGTCATTTCTGAGTGAACTAATTTCTGCATGTATACGCAATTCTATCGCAGAAGGGAGAAAACGCAAGCTTCAGTTATGGCTCCACGGAAAGTAGCAAAGGAGAATGTCGAGGTTGTAGGACAAGGCTCGGATACTATCTCCGATACTTCGCCCCGAAGTGTCGACTCGGTCCCCAGCTGGTAATTTGTTTCATACATTCTGCAATCAGAACTGGTGAACTATTCAGACTTAGACGACAATAAAAAGGATGACTTGAACACTAAATACAAGATAGTTGTCCAATCCGAAATGCACAGGGTAGCAACCAGACCACGGTTGCTCCCATATTATGACATGATTCGATGGGCGTTGGATCACATAGACCTACCCACCAGAACTATCATGAACCAGCAACGGGTCACGGTCGGGACTTTTAGACCGGAACATATCCAAACCATGTATAAGCTTCCGATGACATCTGGGTACACATATGATGTTGAATTCCTGGAGAAGTTCAAAGAAAAGGAGTGCACAAAATATGATAAAACCATGCCCGGTTTGATAAAGGATTGGTTTTCGCGCTCCGCGAAATTCAGAGCAAATGACCAGGGCGTTTATTCAATCACTTCGCTGGAGCCACAGTATAAGTATGTGGCAATGTTGATGTGCCGACTATTTGGGAGGGAGGACACATCGCATTTTTTCACTGCGTGGGTGCCTCTGATGTTTCGGGTCGTAGAAGGTTGCTCGTTTAATTGGGCAAAGATACTCTCGGACAGTTTGGCCAACCAGGTCACAGAGTATCGGGAGCAAAAGGCAAGTGGGAGGTCGTCCTCATTTTTCATGTCCGCATATATTATGGACGTGATATGTTCCATGACGCCATTCCCATTGATGAGCTGGGCTTGGAATTTGGCCGAGGACAAGCCCGTACATGCATACCACGAAAAGATATGGGAAAATAAAGCAGACAGTTTCATATACGAAATTTTCAACTGGGTGATGGTGCCCCTGCATATCGCCATTTTTGGTCACCCACCACCTTGTATCTCGGACAGCATTGCTGCAAATCTGAGTGGCATAGCGGACTGGTACGTGGAGGCAGAGTTCTCGTACTTCAGAGTGTTCGGGGCTGTTGTTCCCCCGCTTGCACTACCATTTTTCATCTCCGACAAGCTGGCTTGTCGCGAGGTTGCCCGGCAGACAGTAATTGGTGGGGTGAGTAAAGAAATCAAAGGATACTCAAAGAAGGTGTGGTCGTCTTTTCCCATTCGGTTAAATTCTTATTCTTTATTGGATTTCGAGCATGCCAAAGCCGAGGCTGCAGCCCTGGGAGACCTGAATTTGGTCTCCATCGAGTATAAGAAACACGATCCTCAGAAGGTTGTGAGCAACTGTTTAGCAAATTGTGGGCTCAAGAGATTCGAGCATGAGAACTCACCCTCGGATGATATTTTCTGAGGGGCGAGGTATTATGAAGAGGTTCTCACCCAGATCCGATCCTTGGCACCTGAATACACAGCTGCTATGTTAAAATTCCAAGAGCATAGACGAAGCGGTCTCCCCGCTGTGTTGCGAGGTGAGAGTTCGGGTGTTCCCGAGACAAAGCAGAAGGATGCTGAAGATCCCAAAGATGCAATTCCTGACTCAGCAAAACACCAGGACGAGGAGGAACAAACAAAGAATCCCAAAGCAGAGGTACTGACTCCGGACCCGCCAAAGAAACAGAATCTGGAAGTCGAGACAAAGACCCTGAAACCGCCAAAGAAGCAGGACCCAGTCGACACCCCAAGAAAATCAGCAAAGCAAATCAGGGAACCCATCACTTCTGTCACCCCCTTGCAGTCGACGCAGGGAAATATTGAAGAAGGATGGATATTTAATGAGGAGCTGAGGCCCATAAGAGCAGAAGAACTTCCTCCGAACGAGTTCTTTTTTTATAAAAAGAGAAAAGCGGTAGTGAAAAGGGAATTCTACCAGGAGGGAGAATCGACTGCTAAGAAGTTCAAGGTCATGACCGATGGAAAAAATAAAAAGAATGAGCAATTCGCCACTGAGATCGCAGGGATGCTAGGAGCGTATGCATCGGCGAATCAATTTTCGGTCTGACTTTTGAAGAACCAACTCAATAGGAAAAATCGCCTGATCAGGACTCTAGAGGCCAGATTGGCCTCGGCCATGGAAAATTCTAAGGGCCAAGTGAGCGCGGAGATAGAACTGGCCCGACTGGCTGATAAAAATGAGATAGAGGTGCTTAAAACCAAGCTCGAGCAAGCACATCTAGTGGTCCGAGACGGTCGAATACAGGCGGGCCAACAGAGGACTATGATTGCAAAGCTGCAGGCTCAGGTAGAGGTTGTCGAAAGCAAGATGATCAACGTTGAGGGGTTTAAATCCTGAGCGATCGAGATTCGGAACAGAATCTCTTCTACACAACAGAGTTTGCTCGCCAACGTGGGAGCGATCCAAGAGAAGTGTCTGTTGATGAATCAGGTTTTCGAGAACCTGACTGTCAGAGAGAGGGATGCTGAAGCGGCTCGGGTCGCCTTCGAGGAGGTGGTGATAGCCACGAATAACAGAGTTTCAGCAGGTTCTCTTGGGCTCGCCATCCCAGAACAAACCAGAGGTAATATTCTATTGAAGGATTGGGAACACAACATTTCCCTGGGCAAGGAACAAGCCCAAAAGGTAACCAATTCATTAGAAGAAGCCTTCAATTCTATAGATGGCGATATGTTGGGTATGGACAGTGGAGGCAATGCGGAGACATTGATACAAATGAATGTGGAACAGATCTCGCTTGATCTGAAAGAGAAGGATGAGAGAGATTTGGCCGATATCTCTCAGATAGATATGGTGGACATGGCCCGAGTTGATAAGCACTTGATCCATCCCAGTGCGCAACTAAGTGCCCTCGACATCATCGATGCACAAATGGGGGACAAGCTGCAACAGTTAGTCGGGGAATGTTACTTCGCTGAGGCCAGCTGTCAAGGGGAACCTTCACGGCTCATATCTCAGCTTGTGGAAAGATGTATCGCCTGCACCGAGTCCATGCGAAGACGAGCACCTGGCACTAAGTGAAGATAGAGTAGGGAAAATGGAGCGATTTCTCTCTCCTCTGTCATAACTGAAATTTTTGCGACTATTGAGATTCTACCTGCTTTGCAGAAATTGTATAAATATACCCTAGAGAGAAATAAACAAGGCTAGACCCTTTTTGAGATTTTGTAAGAGAGTTTTTACATTGAGATTTAATACAAGCAGATCCAAGATTCTCAATTCCGTCACTACTGTATTACAAGTTTGCTTTCTTGTTCCTCATTTTTCAATTTCAATTCATATTCATAATTGATGTGCTTCGTTATACTTAAGTACTACCACTACTATAGCGAATGAATTTGAGTTTTCTGTAATTGTTTATTGCCTTTCCTCTGCACCAGCTATCATCTGTGTAAGACCAATCTGCAGTTTCGTAATTCTACATATATTCTTTGTTACATTGGTTATTTTCTTACATATTTTCTTCTCCCGTTTATGTCGTGATATTTCCCCTGGTAGGAACCTTACACTGTAAACGGCTCAATGTTTTTCTCCCATCTCGCGCCTTTTATCAAAATATAATACAGTTACGGGAACGAGCCTTAAGTTTTCATCCATTGTTAACTCTGCAACCGTAATTTCTCTTTTATAAGATTAAACTGAGACAACACTCAACCTTTCTTAAAAGTCCTCTTACCTGTGATGTTCCCCCATGACAGTTCCTGTACCAACTCAACCAAATGTTGAACCCGGACTGTTGAACCAAACACACATCGCTTTAAACCTTTTTAATATTATCCTTAAAACAACAACTAATCGGGCCGAACTCGAACAATCATGGGCAGCCATTGAACGAGACATAACTATTCAGGAACAGTTCGAAGCCAGACAACCCCAATGAAGAAATCTTCCTTAGTTTCTTTCTCCGAAGGTTGACGTCTTCCCTTCTCCATATCCTAACTACTTTCGGATGCCTTGACACTGTGCTTTTGAGCCTTAAGTACAGACTCAGGAACAACACAATATATATATATATATATATGTTAATATGTGTTATTTGTTTTTTTATTATTATTTTTATTGTTACAGATGTCTAAATTATATTTGGTGGAAAATATGTTTATAATATATTTTGTGGGAAAGCGTATGCTGGAGGATGAGACTTAACTCTTTTGGTATGTATGCCAATTTTGTTTTAATTACAATTTTTGAATTCTATATTATTTCACATGTTTGAATTGTAAATTTTGAATTTTTGAATTTTTGACTTGCATGTATGAAGTGTCTTGAAGCGATGGCTTAGAGTCTAGAATTTTGGAGTTAAATGTCTTAGTTTTTGTTATCATCCTAAAATGGATGTGAAACTTATGTATTTTACAGTGTTACTATTTAGACTTTGATTATAATATATATATTTCATAATTTTGGAATTCAAAATAGCATATTTTGTCTCATTTTTTATTTCTCATAATTGATGGAAAACAAGTGGCAAAGTTAATTTGTCATGGAAAAAAAATGGCAAAGTTTACAATGCATTAAATTAAGCATCAAACTTTTAAATACTCTTCTGTTGTGTATTAATTTAAATGTTTTATTTTATGTTCACTATGTACTGTCAAAAATTGATTCTATTGTCAAAAAGTGCTATGTATTAATTTAAATGTTTGATTTAATGTTCACTATGTACTGTCAAAAAATGATTCTATTGTCAAAAAGTGGCAAAGTTAATGATAAAATAAAATGCAAAATGATATGACAAAGTTAAAGTTAACTAGTAATGAAATGTTCAAAATGATGTGACAAAGCGGCAAAAAGTGACAAAGTTAACGATAAAATAAAATGCTCAAAATGATGTGACAATAAAATACAACCTTAAAATGGAAGACATGATCAACTCTTATTTAATTTTATCATTTAGTCATTAAAAAACTGCTTAAAGCTATAAGAGATATTCACCTAAAGGTTCATATACCCTTGAACCTAATGCAATATTATTAAAAAAAAATACTATTGAAAAAAGTAAGGGTCAATGGAAATAGTGTTTAACAATTTTTCATTCTTTATATCATTATACCACTATCTTACTACTTCAAGTCAATATAGTTGGAATGAAATTCACCAAATAGTTTGAGTGTTATACCTCTCGAACATTAATAATTGGTTTTACTACATGACATTAAATTTGTGTATAAACTTTTATTTTACTCTACATCAAATTAACTTTTTGTATAAATTAATATGGTAAATATAAAATTTATGTTTTTTTTATAAAGTAAATATTGTAAATATAAAATTCATGTTTTCTCTTTGGAAGTCATGTGGTCAAAACTAAAGAAGAAGGTTATATATCTCCATACACCTTAACAATCAAATGGTTAAGGGAGAATCTCTTATCCTATAAACAATAGAATCTCCTACACAAATATCATGACCTTAAAAATAAATTATTATCATATAAAATAATAACAATCAAATGGTTAAGGGATAATCTCTTATCCTATAAACAACAGAATCTCTTATCCTATAAACAACAGAATCTCCTACACAAATATCATGACCTTAAAAATAAATTATTATCATATAAAATAATTGTGACACTTAAAATATTTATAAAGCATTACATCTATATTAATTTTTTTGTTGAATTGAATATAAATTAACATTGTGAATAATTATATATAATAATTGTGAAACATAAAATGTTTATATCAAAAAACAATTCAATTAAAAAAATACTTTAAATTATTATTCTTTAATTAGATGTAGAGGTTAAATTTGATATTGAATCCTTCGTATATATTAGAAGAGGTTACATTAATGGTTCTATCAATGTAATTGGGTATCATAAATATGTCATGGTAATGCACATACTTGAGAAAGGGTTAGTTCCATTTAGAAGTTAGAAGTGGGTATCTTGGTGATCCATCACTAGAATTTGTTAGAATCTCACAAATCCAACCATGTGTAAGAAGTGAAGGAACTTCTCTTTAAATAGAGAGTTTTTAGATCAACCTTTTACAATAAAAAATAATATTCCTTGTATTCTAGAAGGTACTAAAAATGTATAACTCCTCGATGTGATCAATTGGCTTTGATAAGTGAACTTCATGATACTCCGCGGGTATGAACCTTATGCAGTACAAAGAGATTTAATGTTACCTCAAAAAAGAATGACGCCCAATCCATTTGAATAGTCAATGGAATAGAATGAACCACGAGGAATAGTCGCTCAATGGGTGCTTGTAGTACCACTTGAGGACCCATGACATTGTATTGTTTAGCATGTTGCAAGGCAGCTCTAAAGTAAATCGAACCCATCGAACATGTGAGAGGGACCCCTTTGTAATTAACTTGACTCAATCACCCTACATATAATAGTATATTCTTTCTCAACATGTGTTCCCCTTTATGAACATGGGGAAAATCAAAGAGTATGGTTGGAAATTATGAGTTTGAAGGGGACGGCTCCATAATACATATATGGGAATGGGTTCAAACATTCTAAAGCAAGTAAACCCCATCGAATGAACTTCATTAAAATATATTTTACTTGTCTTAACATGTGAGCCATTTCCAATCACAAGATGGAATGAGAATTCGATATCATAAAGGTGCCCTAATAATATGCTTTCTTTAAAAAATATTAGTCTCATCCTTGAATGTTAGAATGGGGCATGCTTAGAAGGATATATGATGATGAGTCTATTAGTTGGATCAAGTACTTAAAGATGTCTCATAAATATGCCTAGTAGTGAGCATGCCTAAGTTAGGATTAGTTTCATCCCTTGTGCCTAAGGATACCTCACTTCTTGACTTGAAAAAAAAACTTGTATTATATAAAATGCATGTCCCTAAAAGATTAAGTTCTCCTCTATCCTATATTAAAGTTAGGGTGCACCCCAAGCAGTTCTTGGTTCTTTCACTCTTATACAAATTTAGGTTATAACATACTTTGGCATAAATTTCCAAGTGATTCCCTCATTCATATCCTAATTAGAGTGAAATTCCCCAAGAACATACTTTTGGGTATTAATGGGGGTGTCATAATTTGTAAGTACTTAGATCTTACTCTTATTCAAATAGGGTGCACCACAAGTGGTTCCCTTGTTATTATATTAATTCTTGTTTAAATCCCAAGAACATAATTTTGGAACTAACTAAGATGCAAATTCATTAAGTTGTTGTCTCACTCCTATATATGTAAATTAAGGTGTGCTCAAAGCATGTCCTTTAATTCTATACTAATTAGGGTGAAATTCTCCAATGACATACTTTTGGGTATTGATAGGGGTATAAGTTACCAAATGGTTCTTTCACTTCCATACAAATTAGTAGTTCCCTAAATCCTATACTAATTAGGTTGTAAATATTAACAATATATTTTTAGGTACTAATTGGGGTGCAGTTCCCAAATGAGTTTTCTATATATAGTACCATTTTCATAAATATCATAATTTTGGAAATATGTTTGAAGATATTCAAAACAAGTCATCAAAATCTGGAATGTACTTTCAATGAAAAATTAAAAATTCTAGAATGTACACATGTGGCAAGTTTGTTTAAAAACAATGTAATGGTATTCCATCTTCAATTATTCGTTCATGATCGACTTTGGACATTTTCCATTTTCTAACTTTTGATGGGTTTCTTGAAAAAAATATCCTTTCAATACAATGGATCCTCTTTCATATATAAAACCGTTATCATCAAAATTTTCTAATAGCCTCATCTTTTGTTTCGTGCATCGCATCAAATAATATTTCACATTTTCAGTGTTGTCTACAGGTGCAACTATGGAAAAAAAATCTCCTGCAAATAGTTGGATATATTGGACAAAAAATAATTTGTGTTAGATTATCACACAAGTACATCTACAAGTTATTTGAAAAAATTTAAACATAAAAATTTTACCTTCTCTAACAAGATCAGAAACTCTATCGCCATCAACTGAAACTATAGTTTCATTTGATTCCATCTCTGAGCTTGCAATTGGCATTTTCCCTTTTACATTAAGTTCAGTATGTCTCCAAGATTTAACATATCCTGCATTTTCGTTCTCGCAAATGTCTATGGATTATGTGTCCTCTATGCAAACTGAACAAAAACAAGAGTCATTTCGTCTATCAAATGCAAACCCATTTTGGAAACGTTTTGTTTTAACTGAATGTATTTTTCTTGTCCCAGGTATTGTATTGGTGTCATATGGGATTGATCTATTTACATCTTCGATTCCAACATATGAAAAATACCTGCACAAGACAAGAACTTGTTAACTTGAAATATCTCAAGAAAATGATTGAAGATTGAATATAAATTTGAACACATTTAAATTTATATATCTTGTGTACACACATGTAACATTTATATATAGACACACCTGCACACATCCCTTGATGGATTATATTCATGGCTTAGCGCCATGTTGCACCATTCAACAACTTGTTCAGCGGATTCAAATCGATCGGCATAATGGTTCAACTGATACCTTTGAAGTGCTCATTTTATACATGCCCCTGCACCGCCGTGCTCTCTTTTTCCATGACCAGTCTCAAAAAAATTCCAACAATGTGTAATGTTTAATTTTTTATGAAGACAACATAACCAATAGAATGATCATGCAGATTTGAACTAACCCACACACCCATCAGACCATATCCAATGTCGATTGAATCTGATTTCACGTTCTTTCAATGAATCATAAAATTTATCAAAACAATGTTGTACATAATGTGTGTCGTGTGCTCGATCGTCACTTATATAAAAGTGATATTCTTTAATAACATGTTGATTGTCTTTGGTGCTTTCTATGTTTGGAATACTCCATTGAGCATGTCTATATAGAACGTGGAAAAATATCGTGACTTGATCAAAATGATAATATTCGCTCTGTATTTCGTTTTGTGCAACGAATGTGTAATTATCTACAAAATCAACTACAGACAAAATTGTCCCAGGTGGAAACACTTCACAGGATTGTTTGAATTGTATATCTTGCCATTGAGCTCTATGTGAATTCTTGGTGTATTTATAGATTTCTTCCTCAAACTTCTTCAAAAATTCTATCATGTTGATTTTATCTACCTTCAAATCAATCAGTTTGGAAATAACATTTGAAGAATGTGGAGACGTACTACTCATATATTCATATCTCTTCCAAATTGACTCTTATATTAGAAAATGATTGATCATTCATATCAATATGATACTTTGAATGAAACAAACTTAGATTTCCACAACGATCACATTTCTTTCCACCAACACATTTTTTTTTGCAAAATAAATCATCATCTTCTCTTTCACATAGAATTTTAGATATAAAAACATGGAATGCCGAAGGAGGAGGTGAACTTGGCCATAAAGTTTTACCAAAATCCAAAAAAGTGTCGTAATACAACTCAAACTCCACATGATAACGACAACAACATGTGTCACAGATAGTGATGGGTCTAACAAACCATGGTTTTTGTTGCATAAATGTATTGATGGAAATTTTAACTTCTTTGTGCTCTTCTTTGAACTTATTAAACAACTCTATTTGTGTCATTGGAAATATATGTTTTGGATGTTCTTCATATTCATTTCATGCTATTCTTCGTCCCAACACATCCCTTGTATGTGGTGAAACACAAGATTCTTCCAACCAACAATTACGAGCCAATTCTTTAACACTTTTTGCAAGTCTATCTTTGTAGGGTTGTCTAGAAATCACTGTCCAACAAGCCAATTCATCATTTACATCTATTTGGAAATGAAATTTTCTATGTTTGTGCAATGTTTTTCTTGACATTCCCATCGTTTTTTCCATGTGTCATGTCAAACAATCTTTTATATTGCTCCCTGAAACAATTGTTGTTTGTAACGTTCTACGTGCAGCACGAACATCTTTTTGATATTTTCCAAAAGCTTTTAATACACTAGTTATATTGTTAAAGACATTCTGTTGCACCTTTGTATCCTTTGTCGACTTTTGAATACCCAATAGTGATGTAGCTTCTTTTAACTTTATTGACTTCAATAGAAAAAGTAAAAGTTGAGCTTGTATTGCTACTAATTCATCTTTGAAAAAAGTATTATACATATTCTTAGTTCGATATCTTATATAATGCTTAGCTTTTTTCTTCCCAAATTTGTCAGTATCAACATTTTCTAATATTTCATCATCAATGTTGATAGATTCTCCTGCATATTTCAATTTAAAGTTTATATTAAAAAACATAACCCGAACAGAAATTCACTAAGTTATATATACTTGAGTGTTCATCTTGTATTAATCTAAATTTATGTACATACCTATAGGTGATTCGTCTTCTGCTTCAATTTTGGTTTCAACGTCTTCTGCTTGAAAAACAAGATCTATTTATGAGACAAATCTATTTCTTCGACATTATGAGACAAATCTATTTATGTTTTTTGAAATACATCAAATTTTAATTACAATCAATTATATTATTTTCAATATTTTAAATTTGAATTATGTACTTTCTAAATACAGTCGCTTGATGTGTGTCATGTGCTCAATCATCATATGTGCATGCATACCTGGTTGAACTTCTTCTTGTCGAAAATCTCTATTGACATTATCATCATTTCTTTCTTCAATATTTGCACGTTCTTGTTTCTTTCTCTGATAAAGCTCTTTCCTTTGTTCAATTTGGCGAGTATCATCTCGAGTGTGATGATATTTTCTCTTGCGCAAACTTTAGTTTCCCATGACTTTTATAATTAGCTGTAAACGATATGTTCAACAAAGACTTCACCTTGAAAAAATGCTCAACATTTATCTTTCAACATATAAATTGTTATTCCAATAAAAACTTGAACAAACATCAATTACCTTATTCAACAAAAACCAAAAAGATGATTCAAAACTTTGTTTAAGTGTTCTATAAAACCACCATGTATCGATATCTATCCTCCAATTAAGCCTATGGAACAAAGGGAAGAAATAAAGAAAGAAAAGAATACGGCTGCAATCAGTAATAGAAATGCTTTGAAATCCCTATCCTCGAGCTTATGTCTGTCTGCCCATTCGATGAATTGTGTTAAATGTGTTCGGTCGAAAGCCTATTTATACAATTTGGTGTGAAATGAAACGATACAACGTGTCGTTTCTTTTTTTCCGACAGACAGAATTCGTTCGACAGCCTTTCGGCCAAAAGAATGGTTTTTTGGCCGAAAACCTTGGAAACCGTTCAGTTTTGACAGTTTCCATTAGATTTTAGTCTTCCGGCCGAAATATTAGTTTTTCGGCCAAAAAAAGGAAATTGGGACTGAAAACTAAAGCCAGAGAATTTCCCCAAGATTAACTGAACCTCAGAGGTTGCAAACTCCTGCAAATACTTAGAATTTGGTTTCGAAAATGACACCAACATTTCCAAAATTGAATCTACTTTCAATTCTTATAATTTGTTTTCATTTTCTTTATTTTTATCTAATTTTATTTAATTTAAGAAAAAAACACTACATAATATTTTCAACAAACATCATGATTCGGTGAAATGAAATATTGGTATCTCTAAAAATATACAGTGAAAAAATTTGAAAAAAATATATTCATAATCCTTAAACTGTTATTTTCAAAAGGGTATATTTAAATTTTAGTTTTAAGTAAAAATTAAGATAGATATAAGGTGTAGAAAAACATGTGTTTAAAATCTGCAACGTTTTCATCTTGGTCAACTTAAAAAAATTCTAGAAATTATAATATTCATTCGTTAGATTCAAAATTATAGTCATAATAAAATAGATTCTCTGTAGATTGTTGAAGTATATTTCGTTTCTTAAAAACATAAGTTTAATAATAGATACATTGTTGTAGAAAAAAAAACTCATTATCATTCCTTTCATGTTTAAGGAACATATTGTTAAACAATTGTCAAATTGACATATCAAATCGTGATAAACAAAATTTGAAAAATAGTCATTGGAAAGATAACACAATCCTTCACAAGTTTTATTTTTACTATAAAGTGAAATTCTAAATAAATAAAAAACTTTTCTATGCCGAAGTTGAAGAACTTGTGAAAATACTGTTTTTTTTCTCATAAAACAAGCAAAAGTTTAACCCATATTCATGATTTCACCCTTAAATTTTTAAATTTCACGCACCTTCAATCCCCAAAATGTGACGAGGTCGCCAATCTCACGATATTGACGGTGCTCCTGAACGAACGGTTCAGATCTATCCTCGCAAGTCTGCGGATCAGATCTAGACTTCCTAAATCAATGGTTGTGATTTACTTCATGATCCGGGCTCCAGGAGCTTCAAATCTCAAATCATGCTTTTCTCCATACGAAATCTTCTGAAGTCGATGATCTGCGGACACCTGTCCTTCTCAATCGATGACTATGCCTCTACTTTAGGAATTTGACCTTTCAACCCGATCAATGATTCTACGACCCCTTTCTCAATCAACGATCGAGATCTCCTTCGGGTCTTCGGACTTCTGAAATCTCAAGTCTCAAACTTTACTTCCCCTTGAAGTATGCATATTACTGCCATGTGTCCTCTTGGATAAGATGATTGACACTTACTTTGGGTCTTTACCCAGAGTCCACAGGATTACGCCACATATTTTCTGAATCAGTCAGCCCAGATTTACTTCAGACGATCTAACGCTTGAGATATTCTTTGGATGATCTGATGACTGAGATCTACTTCGGATGATCCGACAGTCGAGAATTTATTTTGGCTTTTCGAGTCTCCAGGCTTCGAGAATTTCAAAACTCAAATTGGAACTCTAGATCAGACAACCCAGATTCACTTCAGACGATCTAACACTTGAGATCTTCTTTGGATGATCTAATGAATGAGATCTACTTCGGATGATCTAATGGTCGAGAATGTATTTCAGCTCTTCGGGTCTTTGGGCTTCGCGAATTTCAAAACTCAAACTGACGCTCTGGATCAGACGGCCCAGATTCACTTTGGACGATCTGATGCTTGAGATCTTCTTCGGATGATATGACGACTGAGATCTACTTCGAATGATCTGGTGGTCGATAATGTGTTTCGGCTCTCCGGTTCTCTGGGATTCAGGTATTTCAAATCTCAATTGGAAATTCTTGAAGTGATTTCTCTTGAGTGTAATCTCCTCATAACTTTAGACCCGAAAAAAATGATGTTCGTTTGATCAAGATCTTAGATCAATGACTCGATCTGTCTGCGATGCAGCTTTTCCTTGGATTAAATCCAACGACTCTCCATCTTTGCTTATCTTATCCTTCCACTTAATTCGATCTGACGACTGACAGAGATTCGGATAATTGAATTCTCAAACCTTGTTCCCCGTTTATCCTATCCTTCACTTAACTTGATCTGACAACTGACAGATATTTGGGTGATCGAATTATCAATCGTTTTGGTTTTTCCTATGGAGATGTTGATCTTGATCATGTTTTTGTACTGCACTTTTCCTTCTGATCTTTGATCTATGCATATTGTTCTCTTCTCCTCCTGAGCTTATGCTTTTCTTGTTTTCCATCATCGCTATTGTTCTTGCCATCAATGAAAAGAACACGCTTCCTGTAAAACATGCCAACAATCTCCCCCTTTGGCATTGATGGAAACCCTGAAAGGCTTCCCTATTTTTCTTAGACCTCCAACTGTAGCATCCAGACCACACCTTTTCTCCCCCTTTGACATCAATGTCAAGGAAAACATGATCCCCCTGAGCTGTTGCAGTACTTTTTAGAGGTATCATAGATTCAACCAACACATACTCCCCCTAACAAATAAGCTATTTTAACTTGATAACAGGGTCACGCCCAACTTCTAGCATAGATACTCAAACTGATCTTTTGCAAGCGGTTTAGTGAAGATATCAGCTATCTTCTCTGTGGAAGGAATATAATTCAGCTGAACAACTCTGTTTGTAACCTGCTCTTTGAGAAAATGATATTTTATTGGTATATTCTTAGTCATTGCATGTAGAACGGGATTCTTGGAGACACTAATGGCACTGGTGTTATCACAATGAAGTGGAATTGGATCAGTATAAGTTACCTTCGAATCTGCAAGAGTTTGTACCATCCATAAGATTTGAGTACAGCAAGTAGCAACAACAATGTACTTTGCCCCTATAGTTGATAATGAAATGGATCCCTTCTTCTTACTAAGCCATGCTACTAACAAATCACCTAAGAAGAATGCGCCTCCACTGGTGCTCTGTCTCTCATCCAAACAGTTTGCCCAATCAACATCTGAATATTTAGTTAATTGAAATTTTTGATTTCTAGGATACCAAATACCATGAGTCATTGTACCCTTAAAATATTTGAATATCCTCTTGACAACTACTAAATGACTTTGTTTAGGATTAGACTGATAATGACCTACCATTCCAACAACTTGCATTATATTAGGACGGGATGTTGTGATGTACAAAAGGTTGCCTATCATTGATCGATATGTTCTTTGATCAACATTAGGTGTAATATCATCTTTACTGAGCTTGCAACCAACCACCATAGGTGTACTAATAGGAGAGGAACCTTCCATCTGAAACCTCTTTAACATCTCTTTCAAATACTTTTCTTGAGAGATAAATATCCCTACAGAACTATGATTGATTCGTAAACCAAGAAAATATGATAGTTCTCCTATCATGGACATCTCAAACTCGGTGTGCACTGAATTAGACAACCACTGAACTGAAGGGTCATTAGTGCATCTAAAAATAATGTCATCTACATAAACCAAAACAACTAATAAATCATCACCTTCAGACTTAATTTGCATATTATTGTCAACAGTACCCTTCTTGAACCCTTTGTCCTATAGAAATTTTTCTAGTCTATAATACTAGGCTCGTGGTGCCTGTTTCAGTCCATATAATGTCTTTTTCAACTTACAGACATAGTCAGGATTATCTGTCAGTGAAAATCCTTCAAGTGGCTCCACATATACATCTTCTAGATCTCCATTAAGAAATGTTGACTTAACATCCATCTGATATACTTTAAAGTTCTTATGGCATGCATAGACAAGAAATATTCTGATGGATTCCAATCTTGCCACTGGTGCAAAGGTTTCATCATAATCCTATCCTTCAATTTGTGCATACCCCTTACAGACCAATCTGGATTTATTCCTAACAATTTGTACTTGTTCATTCATTTTATTCTTAAACACCCATTTGGTGCCAATTACATTCTTATCTACAGGTCTAGGAACAAGCTCCCAAGTATTGTTCTTCTCAATTTGATCTAGTTCCTCATTCATCGATTTTAACCAATTTACATCTTTCTTGGCTTCATTAAATTTCTTGGGTTCCACCATGGATATGAAGGCTATATGTGATTTCTCAGTGTCTTTAATTATCCTTATCTTGGTTTGTAAGACATCCAGTGACCTGTCAAAAGATAAAGAATATCCTTCTTGTTAAGAGGGAGTGTTGAAATATTGTGTAACTGCAAAGAATGTTCTTATCCCCTTTTTCAGATTGGTCAAATCCTAAATGTAATAATCAAATTAATAATTTTCCCCCCAGGCAAATTAAAGTGGTTCTAACTACCTAGAAAGAGAAGTCGACCTTGCCAGTGAAGAGACACCTCCTTTCAACGCTTGCCAGTTTGTATAAATAAAGGAAGCCAACGCCTCTTTTTTACACACACTCAGCTCACTCATTTAGTGCACAAGTATTGAAGGAAGCTGCAGTTACCAGTTGTCATAAAAAGGAAGAGAGAGAGGCACATTGTTTGGGAGAGGATATTCTCTAATGTTTGGTTTATTGTCTTGGCATTGGATTGGCTATGGTTCTTTGATTATTTTCTGGTCTAGCATCATGGTAGTTTGTCTCTCGTAGAGAGAGATCTATTCTGGTACTGTACTTGGTTATTGAATCTATATTAAAGAAGTTTTGTTGGGTTTTCTTCCCCTTGAGGGTTTCCCAGGATAAATTCTTGTGTACTCTGTGATCTTGTTTCTTTCAGTAAGATCCTTATTATGTTGTTTTTATAACTTTAATACTTACTATTGAACCTAGGATTAATAATAACTACTTAAGCAAGAAACTTAACATGATATCAGAGCGGGACTGAAAGATCATTGTCGCAGATTCAGTCTTTAGTTTTGTCGGGATTCAAAAATTAGGGTTTCTTGAATATTTGGAATTTTTGGCTGCAAACCACATTGGGAATTGATCCCTTCCTAGGCGCATATTTTGGCACAAGAATCGAATATTTTCAGTGGGAAGAACTCTCGGAAAGTCAAAAACTAGTTTGACTTGGTACTAGAAAACCAGAACCAGAACCAGAAAGTTGTGGTCTAGAATTTCGCAGGTCTAGTTTCAAGGGTCAGAAATTTTAATTTTCAGAAACTGACTATACCAACATACTCTCCTCGGTCCAGTGCATCTTTTGGTGAGTTCATTTTTCATATCCAAGAAATTTGATTTTTCTATTATTTCTATAGCCCGGAGGGCTAGGGTTTCTACTGCAAGAAAGAATGGCTACCAGTATGAGGGTAGAAGACAAGATGGAAGGATCTAGAAACTTCAGATCTTGGAATCATAGGTTGTAGATGATTCTAGACGAGAATGATCTCCTAGAACATGTTACAATGAGTGTATCAAAACCAGAGGAAGAAGAGAAAAAGACCAAGCATAAGAAGAATGAAAAGAAAGAAAAGAGAATCATGTCAGATTCAGTAAAGGATCACTTGATCCCTCATATATCCGAACTATAGACAACAAGGAAAATGTATGACGCACTCAACAGGTTATATGAAAGAAAAGACATTATCCATAATATTTCCTTAAGAAATCAACTTTGTAATATAAAGATGGAAAACTCAGAATCTGTCTCATCCTATCTTATGAGAGTTTCTCAGATTAGAGATCAGCTTGCAACTATTGGAGATGTCATTAGTGAAAAAGAGCTTGTAATCAAAACCCTAAATGGGTTTCCAACATTTTGGATTCCTTTTGTACAAGGAGTGTGTGAAAGAAGCAAGTTACACAAGTTTGATAAGTTATGGGAATATTGCACACACAAAGAATCTAGACTTGCAGACCAACATAAGAGATTAATTGTTGACAAAGAGAAAGCTCTTAATGTTCAAAAGAACAGAAGAAGTTCCTTCGGGAAGAACAATACAAAAGCTAACTTTGTAAGAGTTCCAAATAAGAAGAAATATGTTTCAAATATCAGATGCTACAACTGTCAAAAGTTGGGACACTTTTCCTATGAATGTCCTCAAGGAAAAGGGAAAAGAAAGCATCAAGCACATGTGGCAGAAGAAGAGGAATCTTCTCCCTCAAAGAAAGCTTTAGTATAAATTGAGGATTATGTACTTTAAGTTGAAGATAGTTGATCTGAAGAAAGATAGCAAATGGTGGAGTCCGTGGAGCCTCCCCACACAAAAACAAAAGATAAGTATTCATTTTTATTTTTAGTATCTTGTTTACTTTAAGACTTTATCATTACAAGTTAGATTTGTGTGAGAATGTTAATTAACCTCGTTTTATTTCAGTGTCTATGCAGATTTATGAAGGAAGTATCAAAGAAGAGGATAAAGAAAGAGATAAATATTTATTTCAGGTATGATCACTCATGAGAGTGACAAAGGTATGTGTTTAGCTATGATAGTAAGGGAAAATTTGGTAATTTCATATCTATAGAGAAAAAGATTTCAAAAGTCTTATTCATGATTAGGGTTTCAAATGTGTACATGGTTGAACAAGTTATGCTTAAGAAAAAATGTGTACTACTCTGATAGAAATCATGATATAGTTATATTTGATTACTGCTTATTGTTACTGACTGATTGGCTAAGTGACATATCTCAAAAAGAATAATGTAAGTAAGTTTATAGGTCTCAGAAGAAAGAACTTATGCCTTGACTTGCAGAAGTTAGAAAACATGAGAAGGACTTATGATATGGTGACAGTCAATAAAGACCAGACAATATCCAATATTTATATAGGAGCAGGAGGCTCCTAAAGATGCAGAACATAAATGTTCAAGATGAAGAGAAAGATGGATACCCATATATATTTTATGAGATGAAGGTAATTGCAGGTTTCTCTAGTACCATTCTTATATATGCAGAGGGAGCAGGTTAATCCAGTATGAAGTCAAAAAGAAAGAAATGCTCGAACTCAAGAAGGCACCCAGAATATTACAGAAGAGAACGTCAAGGATGATGAATATCATATGTTACACAACTAAAGAAGCTCTTAGTTTGGTGCAAGAGGGAGCTATGTCTCTGACTTCGAAATGGAGGATCGTGATTTGGTGCAGTTAGGAAAGCAATTGTCCATGGAACAGTTTACTCAATGGATGAGTAATGAGATATTTTGATCAAGATGAAAGTTATCCAATAGATGGATGGTACCCAGTAGATGGGTAGCATGGTATTATACCATGGAAAGATTTTGGACCACATGATATTTTTTTCATGTCCCATAGTGTGACCTTCGTAGAGAAGGAAGAGACCATTGTAGAGAAGGAAGAGACCTTCGTAGAGAAGGGGAATGAGAAATTTTCCAAGGTTGGCCTCTGTCCAAGTGTTGAGTTTTGGATACTCTAGGGAAATGCTAGAATACCCTCGTAGAGAGGGGTGTGACCACCCTCGTAGAGACGAGTGTGGATTTTTCTCCAAGGGGCAGCGGGAAGATAGTATCCTCTGGCCAAGGATTGAGTAGCCTGGAACACAAACATTGACCATGTGGAATGGTTAGGTGGTTCTTGAGGTTTGTGTCGTGATCCTGCATGGATCATAGAAATGGAGTCTAGTCTTTCCCAGGATATCATCTTAACTTCTCTAGTTCATGTGGGATGACTAGGAGTGAATCTATGGTAGTAGTCCTCCCCAGTGGATGGGTGAGATAGATGACTACAAGAGAAGGGAGAACATAAAAGGAATGGAAAAACTCATAGAATATATTTTGTGTGAAGATAAGACATCTTCTGTGTGAAGATAAGATATCTTCTGTGTGAAGATAAGAAAAAGTATCTTCTGCGCGAAGATAAAGAGAAAAAAACTTCTTTAATATGGATTCATGGAGAACCAGTTAGTGATCGTGATGCCAGATGACCAAGTGGATTATATTGATGCCTCCTGTTATCTAGTTGATGTTGTTACCCAGTTGATGGTGTTGTCCAGTTGATGATTTTACCCAGTTGATGATGTTTCCTAGTTGATGATATATCCAATTGATGTTGTTGTCCAGTTGATGATGATTATCCAGTTGATGATATTTCCTAGATGATATTCTTCAGTTGATGATTACATCTAGTGAACTGTCAAAAGATAAAGAATATCCTTCTTGTTAAGAGGGAGTGTTGAAATATTGTGTAACTGCAAAGAATATTCTTATCCCCTTTTACAGATTGGTCAAATCCTAAATGTAATATGCAAATTAAGAAGTCGTCCCCCAGGAAAATTAAAGTGATTCTAACTACCTAGAAAGAGAAGTCGGTCATGCCAGTGAAGAGACACCTCCTTTCAACACTTGTTAGTTTGTTTAAATAAAGGAAGCCAACACCTCATTTGTACTCACACTCAACTCACTCATCTAGTGCGCAAGTATTGAAGAAAACTGCAGTTACTAGTTGCTGGAAGAAGGAAGAGAGAGATACACATTGCTTGGGAGAGGATATTCTCTAGTGTTTGGTTTATTGTCTTGGTTAAGGTTCTTTGATTATTTTCTGGTCTAGCATCATGGTAGCTTGTCTCTCGTAGAGAGAGAGTTATTCTGGTACTGTACTTGGTTATTGAATCTATAATAACGAAGTTTTGCTGGGTTTTCTTCCCCTTGAGGGTTTCCCGAGATAAATGCTTGTTTACTTTGTGATATTGTTTCTTTCAGTAAGATCCTTATTATGTTGTTGTTATAACTATAATAATTACTGTTGAACCCATGATTAATAATAACATCTTAAGAAAAAAACTTAACATACGTATCCTTCTTCCTCCTGCAGAGTTTGATGAGCCCATGTAGATATCTTCTGACCTAATGAAATATCTCTGGGAACATCAACTGGAGTTACAGGATCAACGAGATCAATTGGATAAATAGGCTCAACTGTCCCCCTATGAATTGTTGGAGGGTGAGGGGGAGAAGGCACCATCTCTTTTTGTCTCTCACTATCAATATTCATGTAAGATCATTTAGATCTCCTGAAATTCTCCTCCTCCTCAAAGGTAACATCTCTACTCACCTCAATCTGTCTTTGACCAGGGATGTAGATCCAACATGCCTTTGAAGACTCACTATACCTCACAAATGTACCCTTTGAAGTCCCTTTCTTCTTGAAGGGTCTAGCTTGGTCCTTTTCTCCTTGGGTACATGAATGTATACTAGACACCCAAATATCGTGAAGTGTCCAACCTCATGCTTCACTCATGAACTATGTCCATACTAGAAATCTCATGATTCCCTCATGGAACACATGTCTAAGACATATCGAGGTTCCCTCATGGAACCAATGTCTAATACATATCGAGGTTCCCTCATAGAACCAATGTGTCACAAGAAATATCGAGGTTTCCTCATGAAACCAATTTCCTGGTTCCTTCATTTGACCGTCTGAGGCATGTCAGGATGAAGTCCACATTCCCTCCTACTAGTCCATACATGACCCTCCCTTTCAATATCGAAAGAAGTTATAATCTCAAATGGTGGATCTTCACTAGAGAGAAATCCTTCATGGGTAGTCCAAAGATATATCTATCAAAATGTGTTCCCATATCCATTGGAAAAACCTAGTGCCTAGTCTACCTCACTAGCTACTCCCTCTCTGCTATCTCACCATATCACCAATTTCGACCATATTTTTTATATGAGATGATATAGTATATTTCTAAAAGACACTACGAAGGTGCCTTACTAAGGCAGAGTCGAAATCAGTGTTTCCATTGTAATGAAATTAGAGGTCGTTATCCTGATGGAGATGTTGATGGTGATGGTTGCAACGACATGTCAATACCTACAAATATGTTGATATATCGTGAATGCAAGATGGATGATGAGTCTTGAGTTTGAAGAATTGTGTGTATATATTTTGATCCAGCGCTAGCTCAACACCAACATGAGAATAAGCCCAAGAAATTATGTCCGTCACATTTTTCCATAGCTTAAATTTCTCATTGAATATTACATCAGGTATCTTTGTCACCACATCATGAACATTCGTGACCCGCAGAATTATGAGGCCTAGTTCATCACACTGATCTCTGAAAGCAAAATTTCCAACGTGGGGGAGTGCAAATGAATATACCATGATTGGTATTATGCCACAAGATTCATAATGGGAGTGATTTAGTTCGAGCTCGGTGATATCATAAGAACGTAGCATAGACAACACACTTCCCATGTTGTATCCAATTATGGTTATGCTAAGCTCTTCTCCCTTGTATTTATGTACAAGTATCACAATTTCACACAGAAGTTTCTCTCTTGTGCTTCCATGGTTAAACCTGCACGACGAATCATGGGAAGTGTAGACACTCATAAATCTCATCTACACCTTCACATCCTCACAAGAGTATAATGGATTAAAATGAGGTGTAGTTAGCGTATGCATAAAATTAGCTATCCATTCCGTCCATGTTGCAATGCCTCTCAATGCCACCACAATATCTTCGCGTCCAAGATGTTTGATCTCTGTGTCATCATATGACACTGCAACATAACAAATCCAGTTAGATCCATCTTCTCCTTCAACATATTCTTCAAGAAATTAGGCATGTTAAGATCCAGTGTGGCGGCCTAAATATTTCTACCACACACAACGATTTTGATGCAAGTTATATTTTCTCATTTTCCTCAGCCTTCGGTGATGGAGTCAAGCCCAGTCCTTCTCATACCATGTTGTTTTTCTTCATATGAGATATAATCAATAGATTATTACAATGATGAGTGTTCCATATATAGGGAACATATGGTGACCATCCATGAAAGGATGTGTCCCTTGAACAATAAATAACTATTTATTATTATCATTTACTTATTATATATGATATTTAATAATCAATAATTATATTATTAATTATTATTCTAAGAGAATGTCTTCCCGATGTTGTCCAAACATCAACATACATAACCCATATCACCCATACAACATGGATTGTAGAGTGCTCCGAGACAATCTCAGTGCAATAAAATTTGAGTTGGCACCACTCATTTCCAACATGAGAACTAGAACTGGTAAGACAAGAAAGGTCTTTCCACGGGTTCATTCCATCTATCTAGTAACCAACTTCTGATATGGTGAGACCAAGTCATTTAGTGAAACCTTATTCATACAACCATATCATTGTTTCTCTGGTTATTCACAATGACCACTAACGCTTTGAACTAGAAAAAGATCTAACATCCATAGGTCGTTTATGTAAAACATGTGCAAGATCACCAATTAGCCTACCAACAATTGAATATATACTAGCCAATATATATATGTCAGTTTTTAGATTTTATTATT
>ML785832.1:176262-225645 GCA_009831015.1 Picea engelmannii | reverse complement strand
AATATATATATATATATATATATATATATATATATATATATATATATATATATATATAAATACCAATGGGTTCAGTGGTGAGGACGATAAAGCATTAAGTTGTCCATCGGGTTCCATTACCACTGTGGTTTGTCCCAGCCACATGACATGAGTTTCAAAAGGATAAGGATGGGTGGTGGACAATGTTGGTGGAATAGATATGCCTTAAACAGACCTGACACATAAAACAAAGGAAATATGTTGTGTGTTGTGGCGTTTGGGGAATTTTTCTTAAGGGACTTCAGAGAGAGTGAGAGAAATCATTCAACAACAAGAAATCCCCCTCAATATAAATTACATTCCTCATAAACCACACAAATCAAGTAGAAATGAAACTTAGAATTACCATATTCATAATTATTTGTGCTCCCAAGTTTATACATCTCATAACCATGATTCCCCAAGTTGAGTTCATACATTTCCACCAGTTCCTCATTTCCAACCCAAAGCTCCTAATTGTGAATAGAAGAAACATAAAATCATAGAAAGAAATCAGCTTTAAAAAGTTGGGATAACAACATCCTGCAGATCCTTTATGAATCCAAAACCTAAGATTTCCTACTGGTATAGAAAACCCTAATTGCATATTGAAACTAAAACTTAACATGTATGGAAGTTCATAGTCCTAACTGGAACTTTTAGAAGAGATTAGAAACTATCTACTAGCAAGAAACAAACACTCCAATCACACCCCAAAAAGAGATATGAGGCACTCACCTACAAACAAATGATGGATGATATTTTCTCTAGGAACATGTCTGATATTTCTTGGTTGTGCTTCTGTCAATAATATCTGAACTGGATTTCACGACAGCTCTGCAAGAGAAAATAACAAAAAACCAATCCATATATAAAAAAAATCAACTTTTTTAAACTTGAACATTTCCAAGGATGGTTTTAGGTTGTTCATGTATTGAGAAAAAAAAATCATTGTTCAGTGCTATTCATTACAACATATTACTAAAATTTGAATTTGTGAAACAATTACGATGCTTCTTCTCATTATTCCAAGATATTTACGATAATGTTGTTCCTGCAAAATCGATCATTTTATTGGTTTTGTGGTAGGTGTGTCGACCTCCTTAGGTAACAACCGGTTACCCCCTGGGTCTCTAGTTTTTTAGCGTCCATCTATGGCTCTCTTCTCCATATTCTTGTGTTTGTGTCAAAGGTCTTTGGTTGTACGTATTTATGCTTTTCATAATGTAATGAGGTAAGGGCGCATGAAATTATTTCGTATAAGAATTATTGTTCCCCTCGGCCAGGTTCTCATGCCCCCAACTGTCAAAAGGAACTTAAGCTAAGTGAGACGGGGTGAGTAGTAATATACATAATATTCGAGATGGGCATGTGATTTATATGTGTTAGTGAACCAACATAATTATAGGTGTGGTTAGCGGTGGTTGTACCAGTGCTAACATACGTGCATGTCGTAGGGTTGGTTAGATGTGTTAGTCGTTAGCTAGGTTAGTGCACTAGTCTAGTAGCAGTGGTTAGAAGTGGTCGTACCAATACTTTATCTATGTGCATGTGGTTAGCCATGTTAGTAGCATTGGTTGGTTTCCCCAGTGCTAACATATACGTTTGTAAATTCGCTAGATCAGGCTTAGTTCACCATCTTACATATGCACATGTGTCTCTTCCTTTCTCTTGCAAAGTATCTTAGTTGGGTTAAGAGTTTTTGGACCTTATATATTTGCATGTGTCCCTTCCTTTCCTCTTAGGGTAGCTTATTAGTTAGGTCAGGGTTGTACATGTGCATCTATCTATGCATTAGTTGACTGGGTGTTTGACCGTTATTAGTTGGTAGATTGGGTTAGACAGTTAGCTTAGTGTACCGGCTTGGGTAGTTACAATGCGTGTCTATGCATATGTTAGTTTATTTACTGGGTTAGTACTGGGGCCTTAATTTCTATAGATCTTGTGAGGGCGGAATAGACTCTCTCTGTGGCTCCGGTGTGAGCATTTGTATATGAGTGGCTCAGCTAAGTGTGTAACCTTCGACTGAGTAGCATGTCCATTTATACCTATTCCTTTTTCTTGTTGTGTATTGTAATGTATGAATCATCCATCCACACTTCAGAATACCTCGCCCACACCAAGTAATATGCCATCCAAGCTCCACAATAATACAACGACTAGTAACACTAGCTAAGAACACTTACTAATGCTGGAACACCTCTTTCTTGGAACCATTGCAGATGTTGGAACATTACTTATTGGATAAAGATCTTATGTCAAAACAAATCTTATGGGAACAATAACACCTTTTGGAACTAGACCATTTAGAGGAGCCAAAATCAATTTGGATGACTCAACTCATTATGGTTGAAGACGTTGGAACACCACTTCTAGTAACACTCTCTAATTGCTATTCTCACCTATTGATTAAGATGTTCATCCTCCAAGATCAATAAATTAGCCACCCATCCCTGTCATTACTTGTTGTTAAGGAGCTGAAGGGTCTAGGGTTATAGAATAAGGCAATGACAGATCCATGTCCAACTAGGTGGAAGGTGCCCATATCCATATTTGTTTGTCACACCTAAGTAAGCACTAGTAGCTCTGGTAAGTGAAGCAATCATGATCATTGCATTGGTTGCTTGATATGGCTATTGAGTTTATCCAACATAGACTTTGACACAAGCAACCTCACCCCCACAAGTGGTAACACTCCTTAGTTATAGTTTCATATGACTACTTGTAACACTACCAAATGCTAGAACTATTCGAGGCTAATCCACCAAGCTTCTTGAAACAACAACATTTGTCCGAACAAAGCTTATAGCTCCATTAGCAGATATCGAAACTGAGCTTATGGGAACACTAACTTATGTTGGAACACCTAATATAGGAACTGCATATGAGATTTCCTCATCGATATCTCATCAATGAACCAACCCCTCCCATCTATTCACGAATAGCACAATACAAGCCTCCTTGCTTACAGGGCTTCCCATCTATCTAGTCTAGTTTTGATGAGTCAAGTTGAAATAAGTGGACCCAATAAATAAATATAGATAGATACGCATTGGTATGTATTATAGCTATTGATAAGTCACTTGCTAAGGAAGGGTTCTTTCTGTTAGATCAGATACGGATATTTCAATTGCTAAGGTTGGATACGACCTATATTTGATGGGACTAGATTAGATTGCAGAATCATATTTTCGAGTGGATCTTGTTCAGTGAAGAGTTTGGATTGGGCTGTATGTAGATTGTGTTCCACAGATTTAGTACAATTTATGGGAGGTCCCCTCGAAATACTATATTAAAAGTCATCATCTCACTTGAGAAACAAGAGCTTATGTCGGAAAACCATAAGCAACATAAGGTTATTGTAGAACACTACTTATAGGAACACGTGAAAATGTTGGAACCAATATAATGGGATCAAGAGAAAGTGTAAGAACACTAGCAAAGACCAAAACAACATTGGAACAACACTAAATGGCGGAACATACATCACTTTTACAAGCAACAGGGAATATTGGAACTAAGATGACATATGAAAGAACTAGTGATATGGGAACAACTGGAAATGAAGGAACTACAGGTGTCGGAGCATCACTTATATATGCACCCACTTATGGGAACAAACAATAGATATTATGTACATGATTAATAGGAACACATGCTCAAGAACTAGACGAGCATTGGCATATCGGGGTTCACCCTTTCTTTCTCGATACCTTGATTTGTTGATTGGTCCTATTATTCGTTCTTACCATTGATGATCTCCCAACTACTCCCAATGTTTCACTATTCATGGGAGATCCAAGTCCATGTCCACTAGTAGTAGAGCCTATTCCAGAATGAGCATTCCTTCCACCGGTTGAACCATAACCTATTGACGTTTACCCATCGGTATAGGCATATGCAGGGTAACGTACATACCTAAGCTTAGAAAAAGACATAGAATAGTGCTTATATTAACAACGGACCTAGCTAAGTCACCCACATCAGGAGATAGGCGGGTTTGACTAGGTAGGACCAAGAAAGCAAGCCCACGAAAACTACCATAGACACTGGAAAAACAACATGCCATGTCTGGATGAACCAGATGACAGGAAAGTACCGGTAGATCAGATAGAATGAAGTGGGTGGGCATCACGATGACAAGCACCATCCTCACAATACTAAGGGAGTACACATCTTAGAATTTCCTCCCTAGGGCGCGCACCTCCACATACATTCGACTACTACTTGCTATCACACCCCTTGGTATACCATGCAACAACCCAGTGCGGGATAATAGAGAAAAATCACCCAAGATTGATCCCATGCAACTGAGGTCTCATATATAACAATCAATGACCACCACTTGACTATAAGGGGGTGAAAAAATGGCCCGTAATGAAATATGCATGAGCGGTTAATTAAATATATGAAGCACTAATTAGAGTACCTATTTATGGGGGTAATAGCACCAACTTATGAGGGTAAACTAGAAGCGCACCTGGTACACTTTGATCTGGTACTCAATACTGAGAAATCCCCTTCTTTGCCCCAAGTTGTATTTTGATAGCCAACAATAGTGTATGCAACATCTTGGCCAACGTACCTTCCCATTTTGCATCCAAACTAGCATAAGGATACTTACATAATATAAGCATTTAATCGAAACAAGCATAAGGATATTTACATAATATAAGAATTTAATCGAAACAAGCATAAAGATATTTACATAATATAAGCATTTACCGAAATCCTCTATGGGATCATCATTAGAAGTGCACAATGGCAAGTACACAAGATTATATTCAATCCAAAAACTCGCATTTTTCGTCTCCACTATATTTGAGAGCTTTCGTGCGCTTCCTTGCATGATGTAGACAAGCAATAAATTCCTCTCCCCTACTCGTTGGTCAAGCCTGCTTGCGCATCCTCATCCTCATCCTTCCTATGGTCGGATGAGTGATAAATCTCTTGCCCTCTACTTTATAACGAGCAAGCAATAAATTCCTCACTCTTCCTTTGAAATGGTCGGATGAGAGATAAATCACTTGCCCTATACTTTTCATGAACAAGCAATAAACTCCTCCCCCGATTTATTACATTTAGCCTCACTCCCAATTCACATTAAATGCACTACAGGGAGACAACCAAGCTCCAACCATATTCCTCATATATTCAATGTGACATATTACTAAAATATGGATGAGAGATAAATCCCTTGCCCTCTACTTTTTACGAGCAAGCAATAAATTCCTTCCCCGGTTTATTACATTTAGCCTCACTCTCGATTCACACTAAATGCACTACAATGAGACAACCAAGCTCCAACCATATTCCCCGTATATTCAATACAACATATTACTAAAATATGGATGAGAGATAAATTCCTTTCCCTCTACTTTTCACAAGCAAGCAATAAATTCCTCCCTGATTTATTACATTTAACCTTACTCCAGATTCACACTAAATGCACTACATGGAGAAAACCAAGGTTCAACCATATTCCTCATATATTCAATATGACATATTACTAAAATATGAATTCGTGAAAGAATTATAATCTTTTATATATTCAATACAAGAACATACTATTCAATATTCAACTTTACATACTTCATGTGATACATGATACAGCCTGTCAGGATTCCACTCATGACATGCTTAATAATATACTTCTATGAATATAACAATACTTCGATAAATATGACCGTCACCAACACTGTAATAAGTATGAGTACATTTTGGTTTACCTGTGTTTAGTGTCAAACATTGAGAATCCAAATTTCTTAATCATTTCTAAAAGCGTTATGAAAAATATTTAATACTAAGATTTTATGCTTAACCAATAGGTAATGGACAAACCAAAAAAAAAGTGTTTAACCAAATCATTACACATTTCTTATGCATATAAAGCCATAAGCATCAATACACAATGGGAATTTATCTTATAAGGGAAAATAATAATCCTTAATCATCCTTTGATTGTAGCTGTTTGATACACCTAAGCATTTATTAATGGTTTTTTTTAATTACATGACAATAACCACTATACATTACACAATATTATAATATTAATTTCATTTATAAAATATATATACATGACATGAAAGGCAGATGTCCAAATCTTATTTATATGCATTAGTTGTAATAGGTAGATACGAATAAATTGGAAATCCATTGGAACATTTCCTTGCCCCTTTATCATATGATCCATGAAACTCAAAGATGCCATCATTACATAAAGAAGAAGGAAATCGACATTGAGATTAAAAATTAATGAATGCTATGGCCGTTTGTATGTGTTTTTTTAACATGACTTCATTAAATCGCTTTCATTAATACTTTTACGATGCTTGCACTAAGGAGTAGAATATATATATATATATATATATATATATTAAATAAAAGAGATAAGAATATCCCCTCGGCTAATTTGTTGACATTTTTCTTTGATATTACATTGATGTTTTGCAATTTGCAGTTGTGTATGGGACTAGGGATGGGAATATCCCTCCCGCCTATTACTAATCGCTCAGTTTTCTGTTGCTTCCTCCCGTTACCAATTATATTGGACTGTTGTGGGGACTGTTATCATGTCTCTGTGTTGATGTAAAAAAAATTATACTTAATATAAATTTGTGTTAATTTTTTCCTGGAAAAAAAAAGGGATGGGCATTAATAAATATGAGGTGAGGTGATTTGATTATAATCTATGGTTGTAGTGCTGGGCAAGGGGTAATGAATGTTTGTGATTCTAAGAATATTTTTAGGAAAATTTTAGTGTTTGTTTATTTTATATGTAGAATAAGAAGTAATTTTGATGAACAATCATGTACATACTTTATATTTAAAAAAACAAAACAATATCAATGATTATATGAATAAAGTTAGTCAATATTTGTTTCTATCTCTACAAACATAATATAGTATTATTTGTCTTTCAATAATTACGATCAAGATGGTATTATCATTCAATGTGCTAATACATATAAAATTGCATTTTGAATGTAATTATCTCTTTTCTAAGTGTCGTGTTATCTTTTTACATCATTTTCTAAGTGTCACATTATCTTTTTACATCGAAGAATATCAAAAAAGAATTGATAAAAGAGTAAGTTAAAAGGTGGACAAACTCAATTATTTTTTATTGAAAACTTTTCTTAAAATCTGATAGAAATGTAGTCAAAAGTTATCGTTCCAATTGATTGATGGGAACTTTGCTCTGAAGGGTTTTAGTCTATTTCAAAATACCCAGATGGTTGGAATTCCAAAAAAATGAGTGTATGAGGGACGAACTTTGTCTACTCAAAAAGAAATATAGTCACTAGAAAGGTTGAGTTTGTCCAACTTTTTAACTCACTCCAAATATAAATACCACAAAACATAATGATCATAGTGATGGATTCTAACCATTTAGGTTTTGAATTTCATCCTTGATATCTATAAACAACATAATAGTAACATCTTCTTGTACTTAAATTATATGGTTATGGACATGAACGATGAAAATGAAAGTTAAATATTTTCACTTGGACCAACATCTTGCATAGAAAGGGCATAAATTTTAGCATATGTGGGAAGAGAATGCTATTTACACTTTAAGGTAAAATTATGACTAAGGACCATGAGCAATAATTATATGGGTGAATTTCTTTTTCCAGGAAAACTTAGCAAGGAAATTTAAGGTTGCTTCCTCACATTCGTGAATGTCATCCCTACTAAACTCATTGACATGTGAGTGCATCTAACTCAAGAGGATTTAGACCAAATACCTATTGACAAATTGGCACAAAACTAGCTAAATGTCCAACAACATTGACAATAACCAATTAACTAACCCATTAATTGTACATAAGTAAATCTTATAACTAAATTTCACAAATTAAATTCTTAAATAATTTGTTTTTACATAGTTTTGTAAAAAAATCTGTCATGAAATGGGTTATCAATTGAATTTCCAATTCACTCACCTTGTCTTTTTATATTAACATCCCGATAACATTTGTTAGGGTTTTCCCTCTAAATGATGGTAAAAGGAATGAAAAAAAAGACCAACAAGGATTCACATAATTTAAATGAGCATATACCTCATTTTAGTTAATCTTTTTTCTTTAATGGGTCGTTAATAACTTATTACTTTGCGACGAACGAGTCTGCGACTAGTTGCTAATGGGAGAAGCTAAGAATATAGAATCTGATTCTTATTATTACTTTGTAATGGAAAACACTAAAACAATCACCTTTTGCTCATTGAGTCATTCAAGTTCTTTCATAATATATATTTTATGAATGTTAACACTTAAAAACATTGCTAAGAGATGTTCATAGTTCCCATTGTTCAATGTGTGTGGTGGTGAGAGTATGTGAAACCATGTAAAGACATCTGCATATGATTCCTAGCTAAGTGTAAGGTCTTCAGCTAGAAGGGTGCAAAGACCCTGGCCCAAGTCTTCAAGGAGATGGAACTTGGGGTTGCTCCAACACCTAAGAGTCACACTAGTTGGGAAAGTGGGCACCTTGGGCACGAAAACACAAGAGAAAGGGCACACCAAAGAGGTTGGGGCACATTGGCATGACAAGCGCAACAAGGTTGAGGCGCACCGATCCCAAGGGATGCGACAGATGGTGGGCACACAGGTTCGTTTGGGTGCATCGGGTCCATGAAGGGGTGCAACGACTTTTTTAGGCGTGATGGTTTACCAAGGGTAATGGCACACCGAAAGGAAATGATGATTCACATGGGTGACCTTTGGAGTCCATATAAGAGAACAAGGGTGCACAACCTAGGAAGAGAGATTTACACAATAAGGAGAGCAAGATCATCTCTGTGATTATGAGACAGACTTGGATGAAGAGGGGCGATCTCCCTCAAGGAGCCAAGTCGCTCCACATGGGAGGACTTATGCTACCTTGAGGTGATTTTGTGGACAGATTTGGGGTGACCTTTTGGACTAAGTTTGGGGAAGTCTTGTCACAAGTCTAGGTGAGGCAACTACGAGACGTAACCGTGGGTCTGTATGAAGTCTTGTGACAGAGAAGAGACTATGAATCTGTGGTGGGGTGCACCGCAAGAGTTGCGAAATTTGTTACAACAAATGATTCTTGGTGTGACGAATATGTGGCTGAGTGTCTTGGCGAGGTGAGGCAAGTCATGTAACCCTGCCCAAGTTGTAAACTGAGATAGTAGTGCTCATGTTGTAATTGTTTCACAGTAATAAGACTTAGCTAGGTTTTAGGCACATTGTTTTTCACCCACACTATATCTGTGTGTCTCTCGTTTGTTTCACAAGTGTTCTATTTGTTTCATGGATGTGTGCTTAAGTGACTAAGTGTTAAGTTGTTAACAAATTGTCTAAGTATACAAGAGAGTTGCACTAGTGTAGGAGTGTGAATTGTTTGTAGCCTAGAACAGAGTATGCATATGCTCTAGGTGAAGAGGCATAGTCTGGATGAAGTATCCTTGATGTTTCCAAGCAACCAAGTGAGAAACCCCGTGGTGCCACATGCCCTCAAGAGGTGCACGATCACAAGATTCGAGCAAGCACATTGTGAGGACGTGACACATATACTAATAAAGAGTTGGTTTAAAAACAAAAGTTAGCATTTTTAGGATAACAACTCGTATTAAAGTTTATAAGAAAAAATCTACATCTTCTTATATAAAATATTTTAATTTTTTTAAAAGTTCTCAATAATATTTAGAATTCCCTTGGCAAGTAAGTCTTGTTATGTATTGACAATATTTTGCTTATGTGGCACTATGGATTTGTTTTTTTACATATGCAAGGATTAGTATGTTCAATAATTTTGACCATCAATATGGTAAGTAAGAGGATTGCGATATTGAAGAAGAAAGAAAAGTTAAAATTGATGGTTGTAAAATTTTACTTTTCGAAATTATGTAGTCATAATGTTAATAATTATTTTAATTTTAGTTTAAAGTAGTTATCTTAATTATTTAACTTTATTTATGAAAAATATTGTTATTATTAATAATTTTTAATTAAAAAATTTAGTATAAATTAATTAAAAAACTAATTGATAATGAAAAACTAATTGATGATAATGATGATATTTTTCATCCTCTAAAATTAACCAAGTTTATAGACAAAAACATACAAAAATTAAATTAAATATTCATAAAAATATCATTTTTATATTTTAACATGGTGGTAAAGAAAATGTTGAAATTATTATAGTTTTTATAAATTAAAAGATCCTAAAAAATAATTAAATTATAAAATTAGATAAAATAATGTAGATAAGACAAATTAAAAAATGAATTGGTAGTCCTCCTCATTCTCTTTAGGTTTAAAGCTATTTTTATCATTATCTAGTGAAAATTCTAGTGGTAAATAAATTATGTAACATAACAACCTAAATTACTACTCAAATGGAAACCAAAATCTAATTAATTAAAAAAAGAGAAGTATTTGAAAATAAAGTACCATATTACCAAAGTGATAGTTTTTGTGAAACTCTTCTAAAATGTGTGGTAGTGTTCATAATTCAAACAATTTCAACTTGAAAAATAATGAAATCTAAATATATTAAATAATTGATTGTAAATATCATTTTTTTTTAGGTGTAGTGAAATATTCTACATTTTGGTTTTGTTTTATGGATTTTTTTTCAGTGATATTTATTTGAAATTTGTGAGAAATAGTTAGATTTACATATTTGAGTGGTTAATTTTGTATAATCTAATTATTTTATAGGTTTTTTAGTGCGCTGAATCGATTTCTACATTCAAAAATACAATTTAAATAACAAAAAATAATGATTTTGTAAAAATTTATATCTTCGAATTCCCAAAAAAAAAACTAAAACTTAAAAGAATTAAACAACACCCCTTTTTAAGAGGAAGATAGTCATCGTTAAAGAGACAAAAAGAAAGTTTGTAAGTTACACTATCTTGCGTTGTACAATCGACTTATCATGTGGAAATATCCTCTTAAATGTTATACGTGAAAGTTTCATTCTCAAAAGTGATTCTATCTAAACTAAAAAGTAATTCCATCTAAAGTGCAAATTTTTAATCAAAATTTTGCACAATTGTGCAATTTTTTCAAAAACATCCATGTAAAAAAATCATTATAAGAAACAACAATTTCCATTTCCAATTTTTCCATCGAGCACATACTTAAATAAAACAAGCGCTGCGAGGCAACATAGTCCATGCCTTTGGCAGGTTTGAAAATAAGCAGACTAGCATTGAAAACACAATAATTCTATGCCCCCACCGATGTCAAAATGCAACATAAGAAGTTATCGATTTATGACAAAATAAGTATATTGGGTCTGCAAAACATAATAGAATTAAACCCTGGAAATGCCAATAAAGGAAGGAAACATAACATACATTGTAGGGACACTGGTAGAAATCTCGGGCCAAAAATTATCGACGAGCCTGTTGAGATTTGTGAGCGCATGGAGTTTGAGAATGGGATGGTGTTCGTTTAGCATGGCCAGCAGCCCACTAGACGATATCACTGCAACCGTCACCATGATTGATTCGTGTCGCTATTAAGAATGCTTGCCTCTTCCGCATCTTGATCAAACACTCACAGTACACAGTATGCTGAAAATTCCTGTACTGTTGCAGATCTAAGCCCCCTAGTTGTGTGATATGAAATATCAGAGGAACGATGCTCTAATATAATGGTGGATACTTCCGTGTATGAACCCACATGAGCAATGGGTCATGCACAATCACAATTCCATTTGTATCAGACATGCAGAGGTTATGCATCAGACGATCGAAAGGCTCTCGGAGATATCCTTCCAATGCTTCTAACAAATGAATCAAATGCATGGGAAACATATGCTCCTTATTTTCTAGATCGGGTTGTAGATATGGGAAGGAAGGCATGGGAAATTCGTGGAAACAGATGCCAAAATTATCAGGATTCCATCCCTGAACGCGATGGCGAGCTTGATGGATATGAGAACATGTACTACGGGTGAAGAAGGTGGTGGGTGAGCTTGTGAACGAGGTGAAGATGACCACTACCAGGTGACTGCAGTCTAAGAAGGCGGTGTAGGGGATAAGCTCTCTAAACGAGGCAGAGGGCTCGAACGACAAGGAAAAGGCTTAATAAATACACTAATTACATGTAGCAAGGGCATTGAAAACAATAGTGAGCATATCCAAAACTTGATCGAGATCAGATTGCAAATATTAATGCTCGTTGTCACCCTGGAAATAACACTTTGAAGTGGAAAGCCAATGGGAAGACAGAAAAATGAAATTTTTTAATTTATTTTAATCTTAATAAAATAACTACTAAGGTTTCCCTAAGTCCAACATTGTGAATCTAGAAAAAATTTAAGTCAAACATAGAACTAATAGGCGGTCAATGACTGACTCGTTGCTATAGTCCTACTAAAGGCAGGGACTAATAAGGCCACATTTAATGAAAATTGTATATTTGAATATATTCATAAAGGTAGATACATATACAAAGGTAGATACAAAATCTTTTTGAAATAATCTCATAAAAATAGGATTCCTATATGCATGAGGCTACGAAGTAACTCTAAAGCTCTTTAACAAATATAAGATCTGTTGAATAGTTTAAATAAGCTCTTTATTCATGATATTTTATGAGAGATTTATAAGTTTAAAATTCACAAATGTATAGAACAATCAAGATAAACAAGTGTTGTATGGAAGCTTAGTCCCTGCCAAGTAATACACTATGCTAAGTAATGCATTAAGTTGTTATGCTACACACATCCACTCATTAATTGTCTTTGTTAGAGGGCTATTGACCACAAAACTAATACAATTATTGCAATCCATGTTTTAACCCCCACTATGACAAGGGATTCAACTTCCATACAACACTTGTTTAATAATAGGATGAGACTTTTCTAACTAATCTACATTACTAGGTGTAATACTTGAAAGTGTAAATGTTCAAGCATTTAGCTAAATTGAATACAACATTTGTTTAATAATAGGATGAGACTTTTCTAGCTAATCTATGTTACTAGGTGTAAATATTTGCACTGATCCTAAGCATAACATGATCTACAGTTAAATGATATCTTCTAAAATTGGTTTTCTTTAACTCTTTTTTAGTAGCATTCAAATTATGTGTTGATCTTCTTTTCCAAAATATATAGAGATTGAAAAATATGGTTTTTCATATTTATACAATTAAACATACAATTTATAATTAAAATACAAATTTAAGTTATTTTTTTTATTCTATTGAATTCTACACAAACATTAATTTAGCTTTCAATGAATATTTTTAAGTATTATCTTTTATTATGAATAATAAATCATTTTGAAGAATGATTTTAATTTTAACTTAAACCATAGACAATAAATAATCTATGGTGAAGAACCTTTTAAAAAAACAATGACATTAGAGTCCACAAATCTATGTAGTACAGTGTATAGTAATACAACTCTAGATAAATAATTAATAAAAACTATAAAACATATGCATATGTAGTTTTATTTGCTTTGCCTTTGCTTTTGTCACCATACCCATTGACGAAGCAAGTGCCAAAAGGATGGAGGACATCATACCATAAGCAGCTGGTAAATTCATAATAAACATGGATGAATGTGAAGTCTATAATAATTCCAAATTTAACCCAGATCTATCAAGCATCAAGAGGGATCCAATTTATTAAGGTGTGATTTTTTTATTATTATTTCATTCCATGTCAAGTTTTACAACGTACGTGTAATTGTTTTTTTTTTTTTTTTTAAATTAAGCAGACTTTATTTTTTTTATTATTATTATTTTAATTGAAACCACTTTAATTTTTTTAAAATATAGGATTATCTAATATAACGTTAACGCTTAAGATCTCCCCCTAACTATAAAACACCTTCTTCAATGCAAAGAAAAAAAAAGAGAGATTCAACCTTCAATTTATGCGTCTTAAGTGTTATCTAATTAAATTAAAAATATAAAATCGTTGTATATGAAATATGAAACCGGACAATATAAAATGTAACAACATCCGCACAAACATTGAACCTTGACGAGAAATAAAAATAAGCTTTTGCTACAGAATTACATGAACTAAACGTAAAGCTCATAAGTCTTCCTTTGATAATATTAGGTATTCAGGTATAAAATCAAATAAAAGAAGGCTTTGCGAAAAACCAGATTTACCTCTAAATAGAACTCTACCCGGGGGTAAGGATTATTTAACCAAAGTTCAACTCTGCACGGGAGCAAAGGATTCCTTAACCAAAGTTCCATCCTTACTCACACACTAGAGTATATCCATTTTCGGGAATCATTTTGTTATTCACAGCAAATGTTGGATCGAAAATTCAGATGTTGGGCATGCTTGGGAAATGTGAAAGAGCGTGAATTTCAAAGGCAAAAACAGAGCCGAACGAATGCCCCTCTGCCCATTTCAATGCTATGTTGTACAGTTTTCCAGAACATGTACTGAAGGACCGTCGTTCCATATGGAAAACCACCAGCATTAAAAACCTTCCAAATCTTTCTCAATTCCGTTAATGCTGAGAAGGCTGCTGCCGACGGCTCGAGAATAAGACTCCAAGTTCATTCGCCAATGAAAAGAGAGATAAATAAATTTGAATATTAAAAAATAATAATAAAATAGAATGTCCGGAAATTTTTGGTCAACTAACGAAGTAATATGTATTCAACGGTGAATCTATTTCTATTAGTCCCTCATGCAGGGACTAATAATGTACAATTTTGGAAACACAATCTTACCTTATTTCTTTCATAATTTCATAAAAAGTATTTAAAAAGGTTTAAAGCGGCTAGTATCTATTGTGGATGCTTAGAAACAAACACTAAAGTATTGAATATATATAGGTTTTATTTAAATTTGTCATAAAAAGGGTTGGTTAGTAGGTACAATAAATCGACGAATATTTAAGTTAAATATAAATGATTGATTTTTTTTAAATGGTTGGAAAAGTTATTAGGGATGATTTTAATGAATAAATACAAAGCTTTAACTAAAAGGGGAAAATATATTATATAAATTGAAATCAAGAGCAGTTATTGCAGCTATCTAAATTAGATCATAAAAAATTTTGGAGGCAAATTTTGTCTCGTAAAACTAAAAAAAATAATAAGATTCCTTTGAAGAACTAGAATTCCTAACTTAAAAAATCTTTACCAAATTCCTAATGTTGTGGACACCATTCCAAATATATCTACAATGGATGAAGTTTTTTCTATAGAGGACATAGATTTTGGGGTTAAACCACTCGCGTAAGGGAAAGCTAAGGACGTCGAAGGCTACCAAGATGAAATCTTTAAAATTGGAGGACCTATCATCATCCTTCACATACACAAGCTCTTCAATTTAGAAATCAAGTAGAGCTTCCATGAACCTTGAATGCAAAGCCTCATTGTACCTATTTTTAAAAGCAAGGATAAAAACAATCACTTTAATTATAGGACCATTATGATTAGCTCCATTTTAGCCAAGTAGTATGGAATTATTTTGAAAAAGAAGAGTAGCATATGGCTAGAAATCCATGGAAAAAGAGCTAAAGGACATGACATGTTTAGGAGCTATCATTCAACAATGGACCACTTTGTTATTCTTAGGATCATTGTGGAGGAGTGTCACAATTATAAAACCAATCTCCTATGTTGTTTCATTGACTTTAGAAAAGATTTTGACAAAATGATTAGGACAAACCTTTGGAATAAGTTGGAAGAGCTAAAAGTCCCTTTCGAGTTGAGAGCTATTGTGGTAATGTTATATGAGAATGTTACTACCAAGTTTAGGAACACTAAGGACTAGTTGGAAGAAATTAATTGTAATATAGTTGTCAAGCAAGGCTATCCTCTATTCCCTACCCTTTTTGGCATATACATTGACAAGTTAGAAGATTGTTTGGAAGAAGAAGCTTGTGTCGGCCTAATTCTCATTGGTATAGTCATCATCCTACTTCTTTACACTAATGATATTGTTCTTATGGTGAGGAGTCCATATGATCTTGGCAAGAAACTAAGAATCCTCAACCATTTTTTCTCTTGTACGAGTATGACTATTAACACTAACAAAATAAAAGTTATCACAATTAAATCTAAACACATCATTTACGATACTTCCATAAATGACAACAAGAACTTGTAGGAAGTGTTGTCATACAAATATCTCGAGATCAATATTCGCCACAAGATCAACTGGAACTACAACATTGAGAAAGGAATAAATGGAAGTTGGAAAGCTTATTATGGGATTGAAAACACTTGTAAACTAGTGGACCTTTGGATTTGGGATGAGAAATAACTTCTCTTTGAGACTCTCATCACTCATGTTATTTTATATGGATGTAAATTTTGGGGATGCGGTATCTCTAGAGAATTATGGAGAAAGATAGAGCAGATCCAAAATAATTTTATAACTTATAATCTCAAAATTGAAGGCAATACACCCTATCCTATTCTCCTCATAGAAGCGAGCCTTTTCCCCATTGAGAGAATGACTATGACCAGGTACCTAATGTATAAGAACAAGTTAAATAACATGGAAGACAAGAGGATTCCAAAAATTGTTTCAAACTCTAGCCAAAACCACCGATGGATCAAGTGAGGATGGAATAAAGATGCCCAATCTTGGCTAAATCATTGGGGAATAAAGGAAGGGATAATTCTACAGAATAATGATAATAGTAAAAAAATTATTACATCTAAATTTAAGGAGAAATTGTGGTGTGATAAAGAATTAAAGGATGTGGGGAGGTAGGTGTGGGGGGGTTATTTGTAGCCCTGGAGGAAATTTTGAAGCAACTTACTCATGGAGCCTAGGTATCTTCTCTAATAATTTGGAAAAACGCATATGGTTTATATGAGGGATTGAAAATTTCCAGATCACACAACATTCAAAATTTATTAGTGATAAGGGATTTCTTTAATAATCATTAGGCATCTAGTCAAGGGAACATTTTTTTTGGATGTTATACTTGCCTTGGCTCTTAGTTGAATTAGAGATCTTACTTTTTTCTTTTCCTAGCTCAGTTTTCATCATGTTTTGAGAAGTAACAATACATAAGCTAATTGGCTAGCATCCTAAGCAATCACCCAAAAAATTGGGACCTTAATCATGAACAATGAGGTCTCTTTAGAATTAATCCCCTAATTCTTCATTACTTCACGATGATGTTCTTCCTCCTCTTCTATGTCAAATTTGATATATGTATTACAGGTTTGTAAATATTTTAGATTCCTTCTATCGACATTTTACATACCATTTTGAAATGAACTTACCTTACTATAAGAGCTTCCACACTTTGGAATTCATACTAGAGATCCTAACTGTTTTGCTATGTGATCTCTTGATAAAAACTTTTCTGCATGTACTTTCTACTGCAAAAACAAATTGCAATAATTTTATAATACATATCCTCACAGTTAAAAAAAATGATAAAGAATTAAAGGATAAAAAAAAATTAAGATACTATAAGGAGGTGATCACCCTCGTCAATTGGGTTTAGCTTGAGTGGTTGGGAGGAATACTTGTTATCCTCCCCACTTGGGTTCAATTCACGTACATGACATGTTGAGCTCAAAATGAGTATATTTTTGTAATGGATTTGAGCCTTGTTGTTGACCATCCTTGTGCCCTGAATATTATAGGGTTTACCCTAGGTACTATTATCACTAGAAGTTGTTCTTAGACTGCTTTAAGAACAAACCTAATACCCATCAGGATTTGAAAAATTAAATCAATTTAAATTGGGTGGATCAATAAGAAAGAACAAGAAGGAGGACAATAGTTTGACTGTATATCAATGATCTACCATTGGGCATGGAGTCAAAACCACTCTGCAGATTGAAGGCAATCAAGCTAAATATCAGGTTAAGAGCTTATATGATGATGATTAGAAGAAAGAAGTGAACAAAAATAAGAATGTCTACTAAACAGAGATCCTCTCTACAGAATATATTGAAAAATTATTGAACAAAAATAATTATTAACATGCCATCTACAACAAATCCGTTGCTGCTCAGGGATCGATTAATCAAAGACAACCTTTGATCCTCAAAACCTGCAATATATTCAATCAAGAAGATAACAAAAAATGGGAAAACAAAGAAGACAAACTGATAAACAAATCTCATGAATCTTTACTGGTAGAAATGCTAATTACAATAGGCCCTCTGGCTTACAAATGAGGGGCTAAACTGCTCCTCCAAATCTCTCCTCTCTTTGATCATGCAACCCTTTCCTTATCAAAATACACTTCATATATAGTGAATTATCTCTCTCTACTCCAAGGAGGTTGAAACCAAGGAGCTACATAGAATCCTCCTCCATTTAGGAGTCTGTTACAAAATATTCCACAAAAACATAACAAATTCCTATTTTTGGGGATCTTGTCTATTGTGATAAATTCCTTTTAAAACAGGTCATGTTGCTTGATCTGGAGATGGAACACATGTCCCTCATATCGAAATATCTCCTAGGAAACCATTCGAACCTCCCCTGACAACTGGAAGCCTTCCCATAGCTCAGATTTATCAGACTGTTAGAGTTCACAATGCCTTTGACAACATGCGCTGCAAACTTTCTTGTAGGTGATGATTTTGATTTTTCTCCCAAACTACGAACTGGGTCGAGTTGATTTTTTGTTAGAAATTCAATGGTAACATGGATTCTCCACATCAAATTTTAGAAGAACCCATATTGGAATTCAAAAGTTACGATCAAAACATGACTCTGTTGTGTGATAATTTCTACAAATTGTCCCAAATTACTAGTTCACAGGTCCAATGAGTCAAGGTGCTGCGAACTTTCATGTAGCATCCTGTTTCACTTTTGCCAAAGCTTCAACACCCCAAAAATTATACCAGTAGTCCATATATGCTACAAAACTTCATTATATTGATATATAATTGGAGAAAAAACACCAAAAATGCAAGTTATAGTTCGAAACTCATAGCCATATCCAAAAAGTTGTAAATGCATATAACAAAAACTTTAACCAAAATTAATGTTGGTTTTGGAAGATCAATGTCTTTTTGTTCTGGAGCTTCTTCTGGTAGCCACCTTTTCCAAAGCTCTATACACGTCATTGGTATGAGATAGAGCACACTTAAAACATGAGGGATAATGTAACAACCACTGAGATTTGTAATGAAAGGAAGACAAGTGACATTTCTTTGCTTAAAAAAATAATTAGTAGCATAAATATCAATTTATAGCACCAATGATGTATGCAATTTAAATCTTGTTTCTACAAATGATTAACCACACACCTCAGGTTTGATCGGGGTATCATTCAATTGGTTAAGACTAAACATAAAATTGATGCAGAAAATGAGGGTTTCAACAATTCTGAAACATAGGGTTCAGAGTGCCTAGTTCGTAGCGCACACTAGTGATACAGATTCAAAGCAAACAGTTCACAACGCTAAGGTATTCAGTAGAACAAGTGGCTTATTTGCAGAGGAGAAGATAAAGTGAGGTCAAGATAGCATTCTGTACTGGTGGGAAGAATTTAGGGCACCATGGAAATGGATTTGAAGGTTTGCACCAAATGATTTTTAACAGTTCACAATGCTTGTAAATAGAGCAACATAAACCCCTCTTTCAATATTTGAGCAACATGGAGATCATCAAGGAGTACATGATACACTTGGGTTTGATGTCTATGCTTGTGAACCTGATTTTATCTATTATAAAATCATCCAAACTTGATGATCTTTTTTAGCCATTCTACAACGCCAATTCGCAGTGCCAAGTTCAAAATCAAATAGTGCACTTCAAGGAGACTGTTAGAAATTCTATGACAAAATCCTTGAAAATCCAATTAAATGAAGGCACTAAAAACCATAAAATTTTTCTTGACATGTTTCTTAACTGCAATGATGAAAAATGAATGCATGAGGTACTCATATGTATGTTGCGAACTCTCCTGGTGAGTTGGTAACAAATACACCTGACCATTTTATGTTCTAACATTGGCTCCACAAGGGATAGCATGCTCCCTATGAAATGCCAAGAACATGTGGACTTGTGAATGATACTGAGAAAATCCATGCAACTTTATCCAAACTGAAGACTGGAAAAATCTTGAAGCCACCAGTGTCTCTATTGGGCTATGGAGTCTTATGTTGTTATTCTTCTACAAACAACACCAAACTGAAAAACAAATACTCGAAAATGCAAGCTTATTTATATATATTCCTACTTCTAGACAATTTTGTTGCCTGCTCGGTTGATATGGTAAATCCAATACAACCATTCAAGTAACTGGATCACAAACTGAAATCTACTTCCATATTTAAGCATATATATGGCCGAGAAGAATAGATAATAGAAAGAGAAATGAACTAAATTCTCATTCTTACAACTATGGAAATATGCCTTTGTGAAGTCATAAATATAAGAATGATGAACCCAATACAAGTCCATATATCTTTCCATGTGATCACCAAAATCATACGAGAGTACCAGTTTTGATTTTCATAAGAAATGGGTTGACTATGTGTATAAACTACTCCTTTGAAAATGTTGTATTCTCCATTCGGGAAGCTAATTTATGAAATCTACTGGTCATCATTTGGTGATAAAGGCAGGATTAGTTTCTTCTGTAGCTATTTCTTTTCACCTCCATTGTATTCCCAAGAATCATATTCATAAACATCATATAGAGGGACAATGTTGAGAGGTTCCAAATATGTCATGAATAAATTGTTCTTATCATCATCACTCGAATATTCATCAAAAATAGGTTGATTGTAAAAAAATTCTGAATCTTGGTATTCATAATGTTTTGTTTCAAGATGTTCTCGAGATGCTAGATGCATATCAACAACTTGATCTTTATCAGAATTTAGGGCAACCTCTATATCTAGTCAAAACTGCTAGAGACATTTGAATCAAGGACAAATGTGTCTACAATGTTGCTATCACCAACATCCTTATAACCAAAAGGAATACTAATTGAATGCTAGATGTAGGGTTCAAATTATTTACAACAGTTTTTAAAAATAATATCATTCGGATAAATTGTTTTGTAATGATGATGAAAAGCAATGTGAAACTCCTTCAAAGAATGAATGCTATCATTGGGGAGGGATTGACACCATTCACGAGTATGTTCTTCTAAAGAAAATATGAACATCTTGATTAAGACATCCTCATGAACAAAATCATGTTCAAGCATGCATCTATGAAAATTTAATAAGTGCTCACCGAGATGATCATACTTGCTTCATCTGCATTTGGGAATATACTCATCCCATTCAACTATAGTAGGCACTGGATGTGGAAAACCAAATATGTTTGAGAAATCACAAAATGCATACCTATGAGCAAGGATAGCATCCATTTCCATTTTCATCTTGTATCAGTGAAGTCTCCAACAAGTTGTTTCTTCATGGAGTGGAGTCGCCAGGTGAATGATGCAATCTCTATCATGTGACCAACCCTTGTTCACCATCAAAGACTGGATATGTTCTATGTCATTCTCCCAGGGAATATTACTTCATTTCCATCCTCGGAAATGATGCAAAACATGTTAGCACTAGAATTTGTTCTTAGAATTCTTTAAGAACAATCCTAATACCCATCATGATTTGAAAAATTAGATCAATTTAAATTGGGCAGATCGACAAGAAAGAACAGGAAGGAGGACAATAGTCTGACTGTAGATTAGTGATCTACCATTGAGCATGGAGTCAAAACCACTCTGCAGATTGAAGGAAATCACGCTAAATATCAGGTTAAGATATTATATGATGATGATTAGAAGAAAGAAGTGAACAAAAAGAAGAATGTCTACTAAACAAATATCCTCTCTGCATAATAGATTGAAAAATGATTGAACATAAACAATGATTAACAAGCCATCTACAACAAATCCTTTGCTTCTCAGGGATCCATGAATCAAAGGAATCATTTGATCCTCAAAACCTGCAATATATTCAATCAAGAAGATAACAAGAAATGGGAAAACAAAGAAGACAAGATGATAAACAACTGTCATGAATCTTTAATGGCAGAAATGCTAATTACAACAGACCCTCAGGCTTACAAATGAGGAGCTAATCTGCTCCTCCAACTCTCTCCTCTCTTGGATCATGAATAAAACCCTTTCCTTATCAAAATCCACTTCATATATAGTGAATTATCTCTCTCTACTCTAAGGAGGTCAAAACAAAGGAGCTCCATAGGATCCTCCTCCATTTAGGAGTATGTTACAAAAGATTCCAACAAAAACATAACAAATTCCTATTTTTTGGGATCTTGTCTATTGTGATAAATTCCTTTTGAAACATGTCATCCTTCTTGATATAGAGATGGAACACATGTCCCTCATGTCCAAATAACTCCTAGGAAACCATTCTAACCTTCCCTAACATTTGGTAGTGTTTCCATAGCTCAAATTTGTCAGAGTGTTAGAGTTTGCAATGCCTTTGATAACATGCGCTGCAAAATTTCCTGTAGGTGATGATTTTTACTTTTCTCCCAAAATACGAACTGGGTCAGGATGAGTTTTTGTCATAAATTCAATGGCAATATGGTTCTTCTCCACACCAAATTTCAAAATAACCCAGATTGGAAATCAAAATTTACGATCAAAACATGACTATGTTGTGAGTTAATTTCTATAAACTATCCCAAATTACTAGTTCACAACGTCAGTGAGTCCAGGCGTTGCGAACTTTCCTGTAGCAGTCTGTTTCACTTTTTCCAAAGCTTCAATAACCCAAAAATTATACTAAGAGTCCATATATGCTACAAAACTTCATTATCTTGATATATAATTGGAGAAAAAATACCAAAACTACTAGCTATAGCTCAAAACTCATATCCATCTCCAAAAATTTGTAAACGCATATAACAAAATTTTTAACCAAAATTAATGTTGGTTTTGGAAGATTAATGTATTTTTCTTCTGGAGCTTCTTCTGGTACCCACCTTGTCCAAAGATTTATACACATCACTGGTATGAAATAGAGAACACTTCAAGCATGAGGGATAATGGAACAACCACAGAGATTTGTAATGAAAGGAAGACAAGTGACATTTCTTTGCTTAAAACATAATTTTAGTAGCATAAATATCAGTTTGTAGCGCCAATAATGTATGCAATTTTAATCTTGGTTCTACAAATGATTAACCATACACCTCATGTTTGATAGGGGTATCATTCAACTGGTTAAGAATAAACTTTAAATTGATGCAGAAAATGAGGGTTTCAACAATTTTGGAACAGAGGGTTCACAACGCCTAGTTCACAATGCATTCCAGTGATGCAAAGTCAAAGAAAACAGTTCGCAGCGCAGAGGTATTCAGTGGAACAAGTGGCTTATTTGTAGAGGAGAAGATAAAGTGAGGTCAATATAGCAGTCTGGATTGGTGGGCAGAATTTAGGGCGCAATGGAAATGGATTTGAAATTTTGCAACAAATGAGTTTGAACAGTTCACAATGCCTGTAAATAGAGAAACATAAGCCCCTCTTTCAATCTTGGAGTAGCATGGAGATCATCAAGGAGTACCTAATACACCTGGGTTTGATGATGATGCTTGTGAACCTGAGTTGATCTATTAGCAAGTCATCCAAATTTGACGATCCTCTTAAACCTGTTTGCAGTGCTAGTTCACAGTGCCAAGTTCAAAATCAAATAGCGCACTTCAAGGAGATTGTTAGAAATTATGTGACAAAATCCTTGAAAATCTAATTAAATGAAGGCGTTGAAAACCATAAAATTCCCCTTGTTGCAATGATGACAAATGAATGCATGAGGTACTTATAAGTACACTGCGAACTCTCCTGGTGAGTTGGCAGCAAATACACCTGACCATTTCATGTGCTAATAGGTACCATCCTTGAAATGAGAGGAAGTAATTGGGGGTTTTCCCCATGATTTGTAACCTAGAAAAACAAGGAGGTGATCACCCATAATCTAGAAGATCAAAAGTATCTCTCTATTTTGACTAGTGTAAAGAATAAAACCAACATTACTAAAATAATAATGAATCATTCATGAGCTCGATAGTGAAACTAGGTGTTGGAAAATTCCAAAATTTCGTGGGATGAAATAATTGTCATCTTTGTGACACCAATAAGGTTGTCTATCAAGATCACTTTCTAGTATAATTTCCCACATATACCCAAATTATATCTCAATTTTTGTTAAGAACCAAATACTTGCATACAGAAATAGCACAAAGATTCAGAGAATAATATAGAAAACCACAACTTTATTATATCAAACCCTTAGGGTAGGGAAACACCATACAATGGATCCTATTATGGAAGGGATCCTCTCCCGTTCACTTTCCTCTTCAAGGGGGAATCCTCCTATTGAGCTATCGCTCCATAATACAATACTTCTCTTCATATCCCATTACATTGCTTGAACCCCTTTATATAGTACTACCATCACCTAAGAACATTCTAAAGGAGGAATCTTCTAGAAGTAGAACCTTCTAAGAAGTCCTCTTACATTTATTATATCTAATTACCCATTTATTATATCTAACTACCATAGTGAGCCTTATTTAATAATATAGTGGACCTATTCCACCTTACATTGAATGGCCTCCACTATTATCACTATGGGCCCTCTGGGTCCCACCACACTACCTCTCTAGCTACCTTATATTCCATCCCCCTTATGAAAGCGTTGTCCTCAACGCTTCATGTACAACCATATACCAGGGTCCCATGGATAAGTGTGGACCACAATGATGAAGTAGACTAGAGAACCATGGTCCCATTGAGAAATGGAAGCCACCATGCTGAAGTAGTCCAACCACCATTGTAAACCAGGGCCCCATGTCCAATTGCTCATGTGAACCCCACATGAAAGATATAGGCACCCAATAACCAACTGAAAATGATGCTCCAAAGACTGACACCTGTCATGTGGATCCAAATAAGAAGATCCATCCACATAGTGGAAAATGGTCGTAGCAGAATCTAGAAGGAATAATTTCACTGTAGAATATGCAGGATGGTCGCTAGTAATAATCATTGGCTCCCTGCAATTTGTCACATTGATACTCTCTATAGAAAGTGGATTAGAGTTATCAAATTAAATATGAAAGTGGTTGTCATCCCAGAAATGACAACTATCCATATACCAATCATCACAATCGGCCTCAAAATCATACCAAACATATATTTCTTGATTATATTCATCCCTGATGTCCTCCATAAGAAATATCTCCTACATTCTATCCAATGAATCTTGAATACTATGAAAACTATCATTGAGACCATCTGCAAGGATATGCAATCTAGTATCCAATGTGTCATACAATTGAGATTTGAATGCTTCAGTAATATTTAGAATTTCTTTGAGGGTTTGAGAGGAAATAGCCATTTGAGCATGCTCTGATACCAATTGTTAAGAACCTGAATAGATATATAAATATAATCACCACAAATATTGAATACACAATAGATCCATAGAGCAATATAGAAGAACAATATGCAAAATCTCTTTTATTACTATCAAACCCTTGAGGTAGGGCAACACCATACAATGGATCCTATTATGGAAGGGATCCTCTCCTGTTCACTTGCCTCTTCGAGGGGGCATCCTCCTATTGAGCTACCGCTCCAAATACAATAATTCTCTTCATTTCCCTTTACATTACTTGAACCTCTTTATATAGTGCTACTATCACCTAAGAACATTCTAGAGGAGGAATCTTCTAGAAGTAGAACCTTATAAGAATTCCTCTTACGTGTATTATATCTAACTACCCATTTATTATATCTAACTACCATAGTGGGCATTAATTAATAATATAGTGGACCTAATTCACCTTACATTGAATGGCCTCCACTATTATCACTATGGGCCCTCTGGGCCCCCACTACTACCACTCTAGATACCTAACAATTTCAAAAGATTTCTCACACTACCAACCTTCCTAACCTTCTAACTCATAAAAACTATGGTGATCTTATAATGCTTCTCATAATTCTTTTTGAGCACATAAATAAAATTCTAAAGAAATCCAAGTAATATGTTACCTTCTTAAGGTCTAATAGACCAAATTTAGTCTAAGTGGGCGTTAACCACCATCCTTGTCATTATCATCATATCATAAATTTAATAATTATTAAAATAGAAAAATTAGGCACACAATTGATTTGTTTGTAAATTGGACTTAATTTGAGTGGTTATATGATGAAGTATTGTATTCTCTACACAAGTTTTATTCTCATAAGTGACATGAAAGCTTTTAAGATTTTATAAAATCCAATTTACCTTAAGTACCATCCTCGAAATGAAAAGAAGTACCCAATTTATAAAACATTAATTGAATAGTTTACATACATACATACATATGATGATGATGAGGATGATGATGATGATGACAATGAATATGGTGGCGGTGATAGAAATTATTAACGCCCATTGAGACCGAATTGGTCTATCAGACCTTAAGAAGGTAAGGAATTACCTGTAATTCTTTAAAGTTTTATTTATGTTCTTGAAAATAATTGAGAGAATTGTTCCAATATCACCATAGTTGTGTTGGTTGTTGATCTATTTTCCTATCAAGGACAAAAGTCAACCTCATAAGGTATTCACATGGGATTGGAAACACCCTATACTTTTTTTATAGAGATGATTCTCCTTTGTTTCTCACTCAAATAAAAATCATATTATGGTTTTAAATAACCAAATTCTCATTCATCAAACATTTAATGTTTGCGAGTGTATCAAGCAGTGAAAACATGTAAAAAATAAAAATGTTTCATGGTAATAGTTTTGACACAAGGAAAACGAGTGAATTTTTTCATCCCACCATAACCATTTCCCATATCATAAAAAGAGAAAGAAAATTTTTTGAAGAAAGACACATGAACATAGAGAAACATAGATGGTCCTTTCCAGAGAACTTTAAATGATTTTGTACCATTCATATAATAAGGATGTAAAGGAGACACTTACTCGAGATTTCATGCTTTAATAAAATTTAGAAAAAACAAAAGTCACGAGCTCCCAAAATAGCTCTCTATGGACTTTAAATAAAATAATAGATACAAATTTGTTTTTCAAGATAAAATAAAATGTGTGCAACATTGGCACTACATAGTATTTGTGATACTTAAACGAGAAAATAAGAAATGAATTCATCCTATTGGATAGGGATGGAGCTCCCATGGACCATATATTAAGAAGAGGTGACCTGGAAGATAAAAGGAAGCAATCCAAAATTGTCCTTGCACACAAACAAAATTCGGATGACAAGACTAGATGATTACAAAATGTGAAGGAATAAAATTGAGGGAAATGCTTCAAACAAGCCTTATACTAAAAAAAATGGAAGCATGGGATGGTGGTTTTGGTCTCTTCTCACTCCCTCTTGATTATTTAAAAAGCAACAACATATCAACCATAACTGTCATAATCATTTCTTTAATCTTCAAGATCACAATGGGTTAGCTATTGCCTCTAATGCACCTTTTATCCATTCTTGCATATACTCATGTAACGACACTATGGTTATGTCATATTTAAACATAAACCCAAATAAATCATATTCAATACCCTTCAACATGGTGTTTTGTTGTTGTGCAATAGATTCTTGGTCTTCATTCGCGTTCATGAAACTGAACAACTAACATCAGATTTTGTCTTCTAGAAAATTTGCGAGGTCATCAAATTATATTCCCCACACGACTCTTAATATACCCAAATCAATTTCCATATATTCTCTAGTCAAAAATTTTGAATTCCTTATCAAGAGAGGGCCTTCAAGTTCCTTCACAATATCATCCACCTTCAACAACAATGTACTTCTCCTTCCTTCAAGAGTGTCACATAAGACGATCCATTGCTCGAGGATATCTATCATCATGAACCAACTAGCCTGCATTTCCTTCTTTATACTTTTAGAAGGAAAATATTGCTTCTACCTTGTAAGCTCATCCATGCTTGACATTCTTTCAACGAAGGTTCTCACTACATTTTAAAAAAAAATGTTCATCATTTTGTAAATCCTTTTGCAAAAATTCCTTAAGGGAATGCACTCTTCATGTCATGACACCTACCACTACATAAATCTCTAGAGCTTCCATGATTATGTAATATTTTATTAATATTATCAACAACATATTTTTTTACACCCATTAATAGTTTACTATCCTTTGTGGCCTTGGAGATTGATCCGATCACTTCTTCGAGAAAATTTTTCTAGACCATTAAAGAAAAATTATCTATAAATAATGGTCTCATACTCATATCAACTTCGACCTCCCTTATCCTTTTCTTCAATTTGTCATTTTATAGCACTCGTTTAGTTATTGAGTGAGCTAATTCTTTACCCACATCCTGATGAAATCTAATAACCCATGAGGGCCTCAAACATTTAACCTATATCTCAGAGCTCCATTTTATTTTTACTCTTTTGTCTTTCATATTGTCTCTCTCAATATGCAACTTCCTACATTCTTTATCATATCTATCATGATGAAGAGTCATAAACTCTTACTAAAAAATTGTTGGTCCCTCTTAGGCCAATTCTTATCTATTTTCATTATGGCGCATGCAGGCATGTCATTAACCTCATAGAATTCCATGTCTTCCACAATTGATTTCAAACCCCATGGGTCTTGACTATTAACTCCATTTGGATTTCTTTTTCTCTTGGGAATATGAGTAATTGTATGGGTTATATCCAATTGATGTTGTGGGGTGTCCCTATCATCCCATGACCTGCAAATCCTTCATTATTCTCTCTTCCTCCTATATTATCTTCCTAATTTATATGACTAGAAGAGGAAATATTATGAGAGTTATGAACTAGACCACCATCAACATTGGTTGTGGATTTGTCCCTTTGTTTGTGTTGTGGCTGTTTTGTTTCTTCTTAGAGAGGGACCTTCTTTGCACCAATGTTTGAACTTCCTCATGTATTTTCATCGTCACATGTGACTTGCTTCTTCTTCCTGGGAGTATTTTTTCTTGTTGTGTTTACCACCTTGGCTTCGATGTATGCATATTCTTTATTCTCGTCTCTTTCTATGATTTCCTCCATCCTAGTAAAAATTGACGCATAACTGATTGAAACCATATGAGCGATAAAAATACCTCTAGTATCAAATACCTTGCATGCTTCAACCTCTTTCATAGTGATGGAATAAAAGAATCCAACCATCTCATCCAAGATTGATTAAATCTTAACTAAAATATCAACAATTTTTAAAGGAATGGGGATCAATTGTCACTTCCTCTTCTTATCAAAAAACACAAACCATATTTTGTACTATATACATAATTCATAAACCAAAAATCTATCACAAACAAACCAATGGAGAATAAATGGATTCCCTTCAAAGCCAAAGAGCCTTATGTATGTGAACTCTTTGTCAAATATACATACTCCCTTCCCTATGAGAAATAAAGTGGATACTTCTGTTACCCTCGATGGTTTATTCTTGGTGAGTATACTTTTGCACTCTGTGACAAAAGAATCTTGGATTTGATAAAAATGGAATGGTGCTTTGTGCATCCATAACATAGGGTACCAAAATTGAGTAGTTTCATTGAAATCAAAATTTCCCCTTAGGAGCATTCCCTAAAACATGTTAGAATAAAATAAAGAACAATATAAGAGGTCATGAATAACCTCTTGGTTTGAATGAAGTTCAATGTTTGGTGGGAAATATCATTCGAGATAATATGGGCCCAATTGAAAATCACCCCTACTTGTACAAAGTAAAAAAGGATGTATAAAATATACCTGTGGACATAATATGTTGAGTCATGTCCCACCAAGCATGAAAAAATCCATGCGAATTTCCTAAATGGCTAATCCAACATGCATTTTTTTATCTAATTGGTGGTCAAGGGTCTGATAGGAGGTTTGACCAAAAACTCCTTGAGGAAAGTCGTCCCGCCACCTTGAGCATCCAAGAAAGAATATGCTTAAAAACATTTAAGGAATATTTCTAGTGTTGGAAGTTGTAACATCCTTCTAAAAGTGTTTGGAATCAAAGGGATAGGTTTCCTTCTGCTTACCTCCACTTCAATCAGTTAGTGCTTGGGATCAAATATCTAGCACACCATGTTACAAGTTCTATGAAATCGAATACCTTAGGCATGCACCTAACCTTAACTATCCCAAACGTCCATAGTTTTTTTGTAATCTTGTCTTCTATGGAAATATTATAACACCACTTATAGGTAAGAGACCAATGAAATTCACAACTTTCACGGGCTAATGAATTCACTATATCTCCAAAGAATGACTCTCTCATTTTCTTCTTTTCCATCTCTTTCACTTTCAATGTTCTTAGGTAAATGTGGTGATTACATGTATAAATCATATTTTTCGTATGATATGTGCCATGCTAATATTTAATTAGGGGTCAATCCCATTGTTCAAACTTTCCCCCTCGTACACTTGTTGCATACCATTCCTTAAATGGTAACTGTTGTTCATGTACACAAGGCTTGGGGGAAATGTGCAAAAATTAATCCTCATTAATTAATAATAGTCATTCTCATCATGTGAAAGATGCACAATGATGTGTTATGATTACCTCAAAACTATAAATTACGTCATATATAGAGTGTGGGATGGGAAACAAAGTATAATGCGGAATGTGGGATGCGAGAGGAAATATGTGTGTGGGAGGAAAGTTCAAGTGTCATCCCTATGAATGAGACTTAAAAGAATTATGAAAATAGATTAATTCCCAGAATGTAGGATGCAGATGTGGTGAAAACCAATGCAGGATGTGGGCACAAGAGGACTGGGACCAAAAATAGGTTCATAGGAAATTTCTCAACATCCACATTACCAATATTGCGGGATGTAGGCATGGTATGGTTGGGAATTTTGAAAAGGGAAATTACCCTTGCATCTGCATGGCTAGGGAATTTTATAGAAGGGTTTCAAAAAATAAATAAAGGATCGGGTGGAAGAAGGTAAAGGTGTCAACATTCGACTCCAACTGTGGGACTATGACCGCCTGAAGGTTGCTGAAAATCCAAAAATACTTAACCCATGGGCATGGATTAAAAAAAAAAGGAAAAAAAAAAAGTAGGAATTGAAAAATACTAAACAGAAAGAAAATTTTTGAGAGATGGCATAAAATATGGTGGGAAATATGATACATTGTTCAGAAGGGTTGTGAGTTGTTCATACAAAGAAGTGCATGAGACATCACCATTTTATAGGAAATTTCTCCAAGATTCCATCCACACTTTTGTGCATGATTGAATCCAAATACTTTCTCTATATGATAGGGACCGATCCACAAAACATCAAAATTAGAATGAAAGGATAGAGTTTCCTTCACCTTGTTCCATAACAAAACCAATTGATCCTTACAAAAATACTTCATCGTGAAACTTTGGTCAAAATATATTTTTGTCACTTCTTGTCTCTTTTGAATAGCCAACATAGATTGTTCTCTATGTTCTTCTAATTGCACTAATTGGTAATAACATGCTTGCAAGGGTGTGACCCTTTCTTCATCCTCTATTTTGGTAGCTATTACCAATGCATTCAACTCTAGTGCACATGAAACATGACCTCTGTTTTGTACACTAGAGAACATGGGGAATGCCCAGTGATACTCTTCAGCGTGATTCTGCTAGCCCATAGAGCATCATTCAACTTATTGTGCCAATCCATTTGGTTTGTTGACTCCATCATTTTGAGAATTTGTACCAAAAACTTGTTTGTTGATTCAGCCAAACCATTACCTTGTGGGTAATAGTTTGAAAATCAACCCATCAATATACAAAAAATTCCACAAAAGGAAGTGAATTTTGACCCCACAAAGATAGAACCATTTTTTGTGATTATATTCTCTGGGACACCAATCTTGGATAGGATATTTTCCTCCATAAATTGAATAGGTTTCTACATATTTGCTACCTTTAATGCCACAAGTTCAGGCCATTTAATGAAATAGTCTGTCATTTCCAATATATAAGAACAACCTTTGTTGGATTTTGGATTTATGGGGTCAATAACATCTAGTCCCTATAGTGTAAAATGGATCTCAACTGATTTGTTTTTCAATGGCATAGAAACTCTCTTCATCCTTCCATAAAATTTCTAGCAAGGAAAACATTTCTTGATTGTTTCATATGCATCTTTGAACAAAGTGATCCAATAAAATCCTACTCTGATGATTTTGTAGATAGTTTCCAAGGGGGGGAAATTCCTACCACAAACACCTTCGTGCATTTCTCTTAATGTTTTGTCAATTGTCAAAGGGTATAAAAATATTAATAACATCCCATCAAAATTTCTCTTAAACAGGATCCTAGAAATCAATGCATAGTGATTAGTATTCATCTTTAGAGAAATTCATCCTTTATTTGACATCCCAACATGAAATTTTCCATATTTCAAGTAGAAAAAATATCCTTATACCAGTCCGCTCTTGAGATGGTTAGTTCTTGTGTATGGGAAGTTCTTTCCTGAATGGGAGGATCTATGTTTACAGCTTCAATACCACCAATCAAGTTACATAAACCTATCCCCTTACCAATTTCAAGGGATTTATTTCAATAACATACTCCTGTAGCTTTTCCAACCAATTGACCCATTTCCATTCTCTGAGTTTCTAGCTCAACATTATATTAACATGTGGATAGGGTACATAAGAAACAATATGTGTTGAGAGTATATATGTTCTAAAATGGGAGACATCCTTGACTAGATAAAATGCTTGTTTCTCCATAGGTGAATATTTCAACTCATAATATTGTAAGCCCCTGCTCATGAATGAGATTGGAAGATATTCCCCCTTGTAATTTTCTTATTTAGTATGGAAACAAATGTTTCCTATGCAAAAAATAAATACAAAATGAATCCCAATCAATGTTTGGGATGACCAAAACTGGAGCAGTGGTGATTGTTGACTTTATATTTGAAAAATATTTATGCACCTCAGGAGTCCATTCAAAATATTGATCCTTCTTCAAAAATTTATTTATTGGCTTTACAATTGAGCCATAATATATATATATATATATATCCACTCCTTACTCACAACATGGCCCAATAACTTATCTTCTAAAACTGTAAATAGACATTTCATGGGGTTCAAAGATATCTCGTATAAACAACATCATTGAAAAACTTCTCTGAGGTGTTTGAAATGTTGTTTTGTTAGTTTTTAGTAGACAATAAAGTCATCCTAGTAATCCACCATTGTCTCCCCAATCATATCATTGAAGGAATGATCCACGGCTCTCTAAGAAGTGGCACCAACGTTCATCATCCAAAAAGGCATTCGAAAATAAGAATATGTTACCCATGGTGTTGTAAAAGGAGTTTTTTTGTTTATTATCCATCACCACAAGGACCTCGTTATGACCTAAATTCCATCCAACGTGGATATCAATGCAAAGCCAATTAATTATTGCAACAACAATTCCATGTTTGGAAAAGGATAATTTTCTTTTAGGGATGCTCAATTAAGATCCCATAAGTCCATGAAAAGGTGTATTTATCCATTCTTATTTCTAACTAATGCCAGATTTGAGGTCCACTCTGAATGTCTAATTAAAAAAATAATCCCATCTTTTCTCAACTTTTCAAACACAAGTTTGACCAAAGAATTCAACTTGGGATTAATCACCCTTGGTTTCTCCCTAACCGGCTTGGCACCCCCCTTCAATGGTATGATATGCTAGATAATATAATTGTCATATTCCTTAAGGTCATCATATGTGCATGCAAACATATCTTGAAATTTGTTAAAAAATTAGATGTATTGATCAATCTCTTCTTTAGTACAAGTATTTCCCAAGTTTAAAAATTTTAGATCTTTTGGAGTACCAATATTAACCTTTCTAAGAGAAGGCTCTTCATTTGATTTAGCTTTCCACATTTGATAATCCCTTGTGAAAATTGATTCTAATTTAACTGAACCCTTTGGATGCAAATCACTTATGAGTTTCAGGAACCCTGATTCATCATAATTCCCATTGCTATCACTTTCAAGGTGTTTTTATGAGAAATCAACCTTTTCACTACCCCATTCTGTTATCTCTAATGCTGAGAGGAACTTGGAAATGTTCTCATCGTATTCAAATAATTTCCAAAATTTCTCATTATGTGGTACTAAGGGGAATAAAATCACCTTGAACTAGAAGGAATCAATGGACAAGGACAAGCTCAGGTTGAAAAGGGAGGTTAGAACTACCAGTGAATTAGTATTCTAATTCCTTTCTCTAGGTATGAATATTATATTAAAGGAATTAAATGTCTGGATGAGATCTGAGACCCTTCTTGCATAATTTTTTAACCCTTCTTTTTTGATGTTATACCTTTTTCGAACATGATTTACAACCAGTTCATAATCGCCCATTACCACAAGGTCAATGATCCCCATCTAGTGGGCGAGTGTCAATCCTTAAACTAATGCTTCATTTTTTGCTTCATTTTTTGTACATTCAAATTGCAATTTGAATGCATGAGGGTACACATTTTCGATGGGGATTTTTAAAACTACACCAACTCCAAAGTTAAAGAAGGAACCATAAAAGGTCATTTTCCATAACCCATTGAAGTTCAAGTCGTCATTACAGTAAACAATAACCTCTATGTCTTCACTACTCAAAATGGAATTGTTTCCAAGGCTAGAATCAATGTAATTCTCCATTTCTTGAACTCCCTTTTTCTCAAAAGAAATGGGGCTCCCTTGATCACGAGGTACCTTGATGAGACCTCCAAAAAATTTTGGAAGCATCATGCAACTTCCATCATTCATTATATATCCCCTAAAAGGAAAAACCATTCTCTTCCAATCATGACACCATATTATGTTGGCAAGTCCACCACTACTATGGTAAACACTATTTAGATATGCAAGGAGATACCTATCCATCCACAAAAGTTCTTAATTTCTCCATAGGTAGGCACCTTTTTGGAATCAATTGCATGAATTATTTATGCATCCTCATAATACTTGGTTCACTCTAAACCAAATGATTTCATTATAGAAAGTGACATGTTGTTATTTGTGGCATGACTATTAACCATACAATTATGCAATATCAAATCATGGGTTTCCAATGAAATCTAGAAAGGGGTAACCTTGCCTATGGATCTCCAGAACAATGAACTGTAATGTTGTCGAGTATTTATGACAATTGCATCCATCCTTGCACCATGAGGATTCTCATTTCCTAGGATATTGAGTAGGTTCTCATTCTACTAGAGTATCTTCACCACCTCTAAGAATGGAAGAGTGATTTGCAATTTGGTCAAATCATCGACATTGTTATAGGCCATGCATGAAGAACTTCCCACTTCACTTATTGTTTGGGTTCCAACAGTCATGACCCTGGGCATAGTTTGTTGAGAGGTATTTCCCGATATTCGAGGAGATTTTGGGCCATTCTGGAACAATTTTTCTTTATCTAGTTGAGGATAATTGGGATTTTTTGACTTGAACTTATTTGATTGTGCTCTGGTTTGGACCACATTTTCTTGATGAAATTTTTCTGTGTCCAAGTATTGTTGTTATTTTTCCACCAAATTCCCTTCTACAAATGAAAACATATCATTGTCCATTTCCATGGATTCTAAGACCTGAGGGACCACATCATCATTGGTGTTTTGATGCTCCGTTAATTCATCAAAATCCTCAAGCTAGTTGTCATAACATTGTTTGAAAATACATTTATTCCAATAGAGGATGAACACCTTCAATAACCACTCACACAAACATATCAAAGATAAAAACATTCATGTTTTCATGTGGTAAAACCCTTATGAGGGAACATCCATGGCCCCAGCCAACATGGCCACTTGGAGGAAATTATTAATGCAAAAGAAAAATTTACATAGAGATTTACAAGAGAGTTTCTCACAATCGATCATCAGAAAATGACCCTCCATGATCTTAAAATAGAGATCATGGATCAATTAGGTTTCAAGCCATGAATCAATGTAGCCATTAAGATCGAGGATAATATGAACCATCTGATCACTCTAAGTCGGGAACATATCATGACCGTCATATTTCCTAAATACAAATGCATACTAAAGAAACACACTTTTACCTAACGACATTTTAGACCAAGTTGATCTTAACTAACTCCTAAGTGTCTAAATATCCTAACATCCCCCATTAAGAACAACTTGGGATAGGATTGAAGGATTTACAAAGGTGACACAATAGGAGAAGGAAGGAGGCATTAGAGCCTATCCCACCTTAATGAAAACTTCTTGAACTCGTAACATAGATCGAAGTTTGAAAAAATTTGCTTCTGTAAGAGACTTTGTGAAAATGTATGCAACTTGATCTTCTGTAGGGTAGAAAAGCACTTCAATAACTCGAATTTGAATTAGCTTTCAGATGAAGAGCATGTGTATCTCAATGTATTTTCTGCACTGATGTTGAATTGGGTATTTGGTGAGATTGATGGCACTATTATTGTCACACCAAAGGTTGGTCAAATGCTACTGCTCGAATCCAAACTATGAAAGGATCTATCCAAGACACAAGGCTTTTGGACTTGCATTAATTGGTTTTTGGTACTTTGCTTCGAATGAAGAAAGTGAAATGAACTATTGTTTCTCATAGGCCCAAGTAACAAGTCCTGAACCAAGGTTGAAAACATAACCTACAGTAGAATTTTTTCTCATCAGGGTCGTTTCCCCAATCTGAATCTATCAAATCAACCAATAAAGGAGTCCCCGATGAACTATAATGCATCTTGAACTGAATTTTATACTGGACATACCAAAGAATTATTTTAGATTCTTTCCAATGGATTTCATGGGGAATTTGCATATACCAAGCAACAAGATCGACAAAAAGGGAAAGATCGGGATGGGTATCAGTAGAGTATAAGAGGATACCAACTAACTTATGGTAAAAAGTGGCATCAACTTCAAGAGAAGTATAGGTGAAACAAGTTTGACTCCAGACTGGAAGGGAGAAGGGGTTGGTTTACAATATTCCATGTGAAAGTGATGAAGAAGGTCACAGGCATACTTAGACTGGGAAATAAAAATTCCTTCCTTGGTTTGAAAACCTTTGAGGCCAAGGAAATAGTGCAAAAATCCTAAGTCTGTCATTTCAAATTTCTTCTTAAGGCTATTTTTCACATGGTTTAAAATGTTTGGGTCACTACCAGTGAGGATAAGGTCATCAACATAAAGAACACAGATTATGAGATGGATTCCTACTTTATTGGTATAGACATTAGGACCATAATGGCATCTAGAAAATCCAGTGTCAAGAAGAAACTGTCCATTTTGGCATTCCAAGCTAGGGGATATTTCTTAATACCATAAAGATATTTTTTAAGGCGACAAACAAGGCTAGATTCATTCTGGACATAGACAAGAGGTTTTTCCATGTAGATTTATCCTTTTAAATCCCCATGCAAGAAGGCAGATTTGACATCCATCTTATGAACCTCCCATTTATGTGAGGTTGCAAGGGCTAGAACAAGGCGGATGGAATTCATTTCGGCTACATGGGAAAATGTTTCATTATAGTCAATTCCTTCAACTTAGGAGAATCCTTTGGAAACTAACTGCCTTGTTTTTTTCAACACTTCCATCTAATGCATACTTGTTTCGTATAACCATTTACATATAACAAGTTTTCCTTCTTTTGGAATAGGTACAATATGCCAAGTATCATTTTCCATTAAAGAATGATACTCTTCATTCATTGTTGTATCCATATATGGATGACCTGAAGCTTCTACAAATTTTTCCTGAATCACAAGTCTCTGAAACTCGAGCTAAAAGAGAAGAGCATCACTGGAACTATGAACGTGTCTGAGTTGATCTGAAGGATCGATGACAATATCACGAGTTGCTTCTCATGTTGAATAGAACCATCTAAGAAAAGACACTGTTGGTTCAGGGTCATTTTCAATGAACTCATCAAGAGGAAGGTGAGAAGTAGGAGGTGGATTTTCATCCTCATTGTCATCATCTAAAGAAGAAGAAACCAAAATAGAAATAGAAGAAGGAATAAACACCGAAGATGGATCACGTTCCAAATAAGGCACAAACATCGAATTAGGCTTACAGTCCAAGATATTTTCATCAAATGTATCATCTATTCTAATCATGATTTCATTACAATGTGGTTGAAGACCTCTGTAACGTTTGACATCTTCAGAATAATCAACAATTATACACTTCTCACTTTTAGGCTGCAATGATTTCCTTTTCTCATTAGGAATGTGAGCCGATGCTACATTGCCAAATACATGGAAGTGAATTACATGTGGCTTAAGTTTAGTCCATGTTTCTTCCGGTGTTATTTTTTTAAGAGCCTTTGTGGGAATGTCATATAATATGTAATTTTCACAGTTAATGGCTTCCTCCCAATACTTTATAATTAATCCCTTAGATTGGATCATACAATTAGTAATTTATTTTAATGTGCGGTTCTTTCTTTCAACAACACAATTTTTCTGTGGTGTATATGGAACAATGTGTTGCATCTGGATTCCCTGTGCAATGCAGTAACTTGTAAAATTGTTGTTCACATGTTTTCCTCCATAATCTATTCTTAACTTTTGAATTTGATGTCCAAATTTCTTTTCTACAAGGGCCTTGTAGGACAAGAACTTGTCAAAAAATTCACTCTTAATTTTTAAGAAGTAAATCCAAATGCATATGAAAAAGTCATCAATGAAACTTAAGAAATACTTGCACCTAGAAAACAAGAAGAAGAAAGTGGACCACACAAATCGCCGTGAACAAGATGCAAAGGGGCCGAGGCATGCCAAGAGGCACATTTGTCAAAACTATCCTGATGATGTTTTCCAATAACACAATTGGCACAAACACCATCTCTTCATGAAAAAACAGGAAGACCGATCACCATCTGTTGATTATGTAGTTGATTCAATGAGTGATAGTTTAGATGACCAAATTTCTCATGCCAAAGTTTTCTCAATTCATCACTATGAACAACAAAAACTGATGGAAAAGACAATAACCCAAAGTTTTCAAATGTGTACAACCTGGTAATATCATCAACAATTCCAATTGCAAGAACATCCTGAGGATATTTTAGGTCCTTGATTACAACTTGGTGAGGTGAAAACTCTACGGTTTTTCCTTCACCTAAATAAGTGATTCGATACGCTGATAGAAAGTTGCAAGAAGTACTTGTAACACATAATACATCATTGAAATGACCATTATCTACCTAAACTATTCCATACCCTACAAAACTAAGAGATCTATCATCACCAACAAATATTTTCTTGGTGTTACATTGATTTATATAAGAAAATATGGTTTTATCCTTATCCATATGATAAGATGCTCCAAAATTAATAATCCACTCATAAGAAAAAGAAGTAGAAGTTGCATTGAAGGAGAAACCAGAAGTAGAAAGTGCATTTCCATGAGAAGAAGAACAAGAAGTAACATCTATACTGATGTTGTGCTTCTTCATCGCTACTTCTAAAGTTGTCATCTTCTTAAAACATTTGGACTTTTTATGAACATCTTTTCCACAAAAGTTGCAATGTCTGTCAGTCTTTTTATTTTTAGATTTTTCTCCTTTGTCACCATTAGGAGATGAAGCTGGCTAAGTGGGTTTGGGACCCTTGTTTTTCTTGTTGTGGTGGTGAGGATGTTGCTTCTTGGGATTCTTGAATTTATCTTTCTGTTGGGCCACTAAGGCTTTGTCGGAGGTACCTACAGTGTTGACCGCTCCAAGTTGCACATGCTTATCTTTCTCTCAAATCAAAGCATCACAAAAGGACTCAAGAGTGGTTTTTTGATAATCACTCCCTAGATATTCTCTAGTGGCATAAAAGGTAGATACAAAAACAAAATATGCACTACCAAGATTAGAAATAATAATAATAATAATAATATATATATATATATATATATATATATATATATATATATATATATATATATATATGCATCTATCTTTCGACATATCTAGTTGGCATACGATACACAAAAGTCTAAGTGTTTTGAACTTAGATAAGTAATATTCAATGCAATTCTAATGTCCCTTTCTGAATGATCATTCTAGGAATTGAATAAATAACCTAAGTGATTCCCATAGGATATAATCAATGGAAAAAGGAAATAAACTAATTATTTGATGTCATCGGAGCAAAAAAACAATCTTTAAAACAAAAATGACATTGAGTAATTAAGTGAAAAGGTGTTTTAAGTGAATTTGAGTTTATAAAGTTGCTTTACTTTATTAAAAGGGTAAAGGGGTAAAAAAAATGGTGAACGATGAAATAAAAGAGGAATTAGGGCACCCTCTCTCATTATGCATTGTTATTTTCTAAAAACAAAATTGATAGAGCTCTTGTGGCTTTGGATCTTGTGATGAAAAACCATAAAGAAAGATTGGGTTTGGTGGTGATACTATCCACCCTAGACGGTTGTGGAGGAAATATCATTCAGATATTTCATTGTGGTTGATTTTTATCATTCAATGACTAATTTCTTCATTTGCAGAGGTCAATTTGGCTTGAAGAAGGCAAGTTGTCTTGTGGTTGCATTTTTGGTGTTGTGGGAAACATTTTCTTAGCTTGAGGGTAGAGTTTCATTGTATGGTTGTGTCTTGCTATAAAAAAACCAATTTCTATGAGAGGAGGGTCGTATTTACCCTAGCGAGCAAAGTTTCCTTTGATGGGACAAATTATATGAGCACGGGGGGTCAAGTTTAGAGTGTGAGAGGTCAAATACTTTCCATTAGGCTGTGTTATCTCATCCTGGGTAGAGTGCTTGAACTTGGGAAAATTTTGAGACTAGCAGGGATGATTTTATGCTTGCTGGAGCCACCTCTTCTTTGTTGGGTGAGTTGTATCCAAGCTGTGTAGAACATTGTTGTGAGGAGGTTGATTTCTTGCTTGGGAATTTGAATATTACAAGGGGGTCAAATTATGGGTGTCAAAGACCCATCTTGTAGTTGTATAGTGGGAACTTCTTTTTTGTTACAGGCAAGCAATATCTCTAATTTCTATCCAAGTTGTACCATTCAAGTGGCCATATTTTTAAGACAATCTTGTGAGTTATATTTTGATTGTATCAGTTCTGATTTAGAGGATAATAAATATCAGATTGGCTCTTTCTTTTGTTGTGGGTTAGTTGTTGTTGTTTATAGTTATTTTATTCCATACAATATGTGTTAAATTTCCAAGGGATGCAATTTGTTTTTGAAAACCATTCTATCAACAAACACCTATAAACCACTACAAAAAAAACTATTTGATGAAATGTTTATACAACAAAAATAGGAAAAACAAAAAAAAATCTAACGGGGATATTACAGTGGTATCAGAGCCTCAATCCTTCTAGCGTGAGGGGTTTTTTTGTTTCATGAGGCAAGGAGACAGGGTATATATTACTTATATAAATAGAAGGTAGTGCGGATCAAAAAATATATTTCTCTCAGAAGAAGAAGAAGAACATGATCAACCATAAGCAGAGGAAGATGAAGACATGGGGGATAGAAATGAGACACCTGAGGACAATTCCATACATATCCTAAATGATTTTTCCAAGGGGTAGCAACAAATGGTAAAACTCATGATACAGTTAATTTCTAGCACTCAAGCAAATCAAAACCATTGGGGTAGCAATGGTGCAGGAAGTTCCAATGGGAACGAAAACCATGGGGGAAACAATGGTACAGGGGGTACTAATGGACACAATGAGAACCAGGCAGAAGGAAGAAACAACAATATTCCCACACAAAATAACACTAGGACCACCATTAGAATGATTCCTAGTCCTCTTTTTTCTCAGTTATTGGGGGATCAACAAACATGAAATCAAGGGCAACAAGGACATGGTGAAATACTTGATGGTTATTAGAGGGAGTACCGGGATTTTGGTGAGGATTTCTAGCCAACTATGTCATTATAGGACTATTGTACTATCAAGTACAGGAACAGATCATAGGATGTCAATAGGGGTCAACATAACATTGATCTCATGCAAAAGGTTGGAAAGTTATCCATTCCTTCCTTTGATGGTTCGAACAAATGCACAACTAGAGCATGGGTTCAGAAGTTGGACACATACATCCAAATCAATCCTATGATGGAGGAAGAAATGATTAAATTCTGTACCTTTCACTTGGATGGAGAGGCCCATGAGTGGTGGTACCATGGATTTGTGACTATGGGGCATGCCAACATTACTTCCTATCTGGAATTCACACAAAATTTGATGGAGCGATTCGAAAAAAAGGATTTAGAACTGCATTTCATAGAGTTGGCACAACTTAGATGGGTCGGGACACTGGATTCCTACATTATAGAGTTCCATAGACTTGTAGTCATGGTGATGGATATATATGAGCAAAGGCTAGTTATTTTTTTCACTTAAGGTTTATCTGAGCCACTACGTGGTTGGGTGAAAGCCTTCAAACCCAAAATTCTATAGGATTCCATTATCAGGACATGATACATGGAGGATGCGGTCCCAAAGGAATTTTTTTCCAAGCCTTTCATTCCCAAAAAAACAAAGATAAGAAACCTTTTCATAAAGAGTGGACTGGAAAGGAGAAGATGGATGAGGCAACTCGCAATGAGTTGAGAAGGAGAAAATTTTATTTAGTTGCAAAGAGCCTTAGGAGCTGGTACACAAGTGCATGGGTAAGGGTAAAGTACAATATATATAGGTGCACTCAGAAAACAATGAGGAAGAGGAGGAAGCTACATAGGAACAAGGAAATCAATAGGGAGACTAGAGTGATGAGAAACCTCGTGTGGATGCCAAGGGTGGGACTATCACCACTCTATCAAGTACCCCTATATACTACACTTTTAGAGTCAAAGGATTACTACCATGATAGCGGGTCAAAAATTTGATTGATGGAGGGGTGACCCACATTTTCATTGATGCAACATTGTTGGCCATGATATGCATTGCTATAAAGGACTTTGAGGGGTTCAATGTGGTAGTTGTTGATGGGTTTAATATGACACACACACAAAATATTTTGAGGTTGGATGTGACATTGGGAAACTATACCTTGATTTTTGATTTCTATGTGATTGACTTGGAGGACACTAATATGTTTTTGGGTGTTTAGTGGCTTCTTTCCCTAGGGGAGATTACGATGAATTACCAAGTAATGGAGATGAGGTTCCATACAGAAAATGGTAAGAAGGTTGTTTTGATGGGCATGTCAAATGGTGGCCCTAAGATTGTGTCAACCAAAAGGATGGAGGCTATTTTCAGGAATGGAGATGTAGCATGTGCAACCGAGTGCTTGATTACAGCTCCAGAATAGGTAGAGGGACAACAATATCATCATGTAGATATTCAGGTGCTATTGAGTAAGCATGGAAATATTTTTGGATAGATACCTCTAGGGAGAGCGCCTGACAGGGGATTTGAGAAACCATTGAATTGTTGGAGGGAGTAAAACATGTGATCACTACTCCATACAAACATCCAAAGAAATTCAAGGATGAAATTGAGAAGGATATTAAGGAATTGTTGGATATGGGACACATCAAACCTAGTTCTAGTCCATTCGCTTCTTCTATAGTGTTGTTGAAGAAGAAGGACGGAACCAGACATATGTGCATTGACTATAGATACTTGAATAAGAATAAAATAAAGAGCATGTACCCTATCCCTAGGATCAATGAGATTTTGGATGAGCTGCATGGAGCAGTATATTTTTTGAAGATTGATCTTCGATCAGGGTATCATCATATTAGAGTCAAAGAACAAGATATCCCCAAAACTACTTTCATATGCCATTATGGGAATTATGAGTTTTTGTTCATTCTGTTTGGGTTGACCAATGCACCAACTACATTTTAGTCCCGCATGAACCACATATTCAATAAGCAACTAAGGAAATTCGTGTTGGTTTTCTATGATGACATTCTTATATACAGCATGACATGGGAGGAGCACTTGGAACATCTAGATGATATCTTGAGCGTCATTGGAAATCAGTCACTGTATGCCAAGGAGTCAAAGTGTGAGTTTGACATGATAGAGATCCTATACTTGGGTCATGTGGTCAGTTCCCAGGGTGTACAAGTACATAGGGAGAACATCCATACCATATTGGATTTTACACCACCTAATAACCTTACATACTTGGGTGGATTCTTCGGGATATGCAGCTACTATAGACTATTTGTAAGGGTATTCTCACAATTGGCTGCACCACTCAAAGATCTCACGAAGAAAGGGGAATTCAAGTGAACATAGGAGGGACAAAATAAATTTGAAAAGATGAAGGAAGTGATGATAACTTGCCCAGTTTTAGCACTTCCTGATTTCACTCAGCCCTTTGTGCTTGAGTGCGATGCATCAGGTGAGGGGATAGGAGTATTCATGATGTCGCATATATGCCTGATAGAATATGAGAGTAGGAAACTCATAGATTCATAGATATTATACTCCATCTATGAAAAGGAAATACTTTCCATCATGCTTGCCTTGGAGAAATTCAAACAATACTTGGTTGGTGGAAAAATTGTGGTTAATACTGAACACAACAATTTGGGACACTTCCTGGGGTAGAAGGACTTAAATGAGAGGCAACAAAAGTGGGTCAGAAAATTGCAAGCATATGACTTTGGCATTGAATATGTGAAGGGGAAGAAAAATGAGGTTGTTGATGCCCTCTCTAGGAAACCAAAGATATGTTCACTTGTAGAGATTTTAGCTGATTGAAAATATTATCTTTTGATACAATATTCCAAGAAAATGTTTTCTTGTGAGTTGATGGATCAAAACATACAGAATGACAGGTACAAAGTGGTGGATGACATCAACTACTACAAGGAACACATATACTTGGTCCCTAAGTCTATACTAAAGGAGAATATTATGAGGGATATGCATGATGCACCTCAGGTGGGCAATCCTAAGTACTTTAAAAATTACAGGAAGATCAGGGAGAGGCTCACTTGGAAGGGCCTCAAAGATGATGTATTGAGACATGTGAGGGAGTGTATGACTTGTAAGTAGAACAAGTCAGAGCAGACTCATCCTGAGGGGTTATTACAACCATTACCCATCTGAGAGCAGAAGTGGGAAAGTGTTTCCATGGACTTCATCAAAATTATACCGAAGGTACATAGGGAAGAGACTGCATATACGTGGTGGTCGATTGGTTGACTAAGTTCACACATTTCTTTGCCATTTCCTCAGGATAAAAGGAAACATAGGTAGACAAGTTGTTCTTCAGGGAGGTATTTAGACTCCACGGGTTTCCAAAGTACATTGTTAGTGACAAAGACAACAAATTCTTCTGTGAATTTCGGTAGGAGTTGTTCAGGTTGGATGGCATAGAGTTGACTCCTAGCGCTAGTTACCACCCCCATACATATGGTCAGAAAAAAATTGTGAGCAAGTGGCTCAAGGGGTATTTGTGTAAATATGTGTCCAGGTAATAGAAGGCATGGTTCAAGTGGTTACATTCAAGCAAACATTATTATAACACCACTTATCACATTTCCATTGGTATGACCCCATTCCGAGAATTATATGGCTATGATTCTCCGTCATTTGTTGATTTGGAATTTGGGGATATTAGGGCCCCTAAATCCAAGGATTGGATCTAGGAGAGTCAAGACATATTCAATACTCTCAAGGAAAATTTACGTATGACATAGAATCAAAAGAAGATCTATGTAGGAAATTACAAGGTAGAGCGTACTTTCGAGGTGGGAGACTTGGTATTTTTGAGATTACAACCCTACATACAGTCTTCACTAAAGAAAAGTGGTGCAAAAAATATAAAGCCACATTTTTATGGTACCTATAAGGTGATTCATAGAGTTGGGGAAGTAGCCTATGAGATAGAGTTGCCAGAAGAAAGTAAGATCCACAATGTATTCCATTTTTCATGCCTTAAGAAGGAATTGGGAAAACAAGTCACTTCGTCAACAGAGTTACCCCCATTGGATGAGGAGGGGAACTTGGTGTTGGTTCCAGAGGAGGTTTTGGAGGTCATGGAGAGGATAATACAAAACAAGGTGATCCGAGAGAACCTCATCAGATGGAGATATTTTCAAGCAGAGGATGCCACGTGGGAATACGACCAAATCTTGTAGCATCCTAACTTGCAGTTACTTGAGGAAAAACAATCTCGGGAAGGAAGAAATATAATGTACATTTCAAAATGATAATTCCAGAAGTTTATGAAATAGCTACAGTGCTTCGCATAGGCCATAGTCAGTGGAAAAAAGATAATTAATTAATTATTTGATGTTATCAGAGAGAAAAAAAAAATATTTAAAAAAAAATCGACATTGAGTAATTAGGTAAAAAGGTGTTTTAAGTGACTTTGAGTTTATAAAGTCTTTTTACTTTTTAAAATGGTAAAAGGGTAAAAAAGGGGTGAACAAGGAAATGAAAGAGGAATGAGGCTTCCCTCTCTCATTATGCATTGTTATTTTCTAAAAACGAAATTGAGAGAGCTCTTGTGGATTTGGCTATTGGGATGAAAACCCTAGAGAAAGATTGGATTCGGTGGTGAGACTATCGACCCTAACCGGTCGTGGAGGAAATATCATTTACATATTTCATTGTGGATGAGTTTTATCATTCGAGGACTAAGTTCTTCATTTGTAGAGGTCGATTTGGCTTGAAGAAGTAGAGCTGGATTATGGATTCATTTTTGGTGTTGTGGGAAACATTTTCTTAGCTTGAGGGATGAGTTTCATTGTTGGATTGTTTCTTGCTACAACAAAACCAATTTATATGAGAGGAGGGTCGTATTTACCCTAGTGGGTCGAGTTTCCATTGATGGGACAAATTCTATGAGCAAGGGGGGTTGAGTTTAGAGTATAAGAGGTCAAATATTCTCCATTGGGTTGAGTTATCTCATCTTGGGAAGAGTACTTGCAACTGGGAAAATTATGAGAGTAGAAGGGACGAGTTTATGCTTGTTGAAGTTGCCTCTTCTTTGTTGGGTGATTTATATCCAAGCTGGGTCAAAATTTGTTGTGAGGAGGTCAATTTCTTTCTTGGAAAGATGAATATTACAAAGAGGTCAAATTCTAGGTGGGAAATACCCATTTTGCAACTGTATAGTGGGATCTTCTTTGTTGTTACAACCAACCAATATCTCTAATTTCCAGCCAAGTTGTACCATTCAAGTGGCCATATTTTGAAAACAATCTTGTGAGTTATATTTTGATTGTATCATTTCTGATTTGGAGGATAATGAATATCGGATTGGCTATTTATTTTGATATGGGTTAGTTGTTGTTGTTCATAGTTAATTGTTGCCATATATTATGTGTTAAATGTTGGCATGTTTTCAGGTAGGTGTGCTTGTCATTGATGGCAAGTTCAGAGTGTGCAGTGATGGAAAAATAGGGACAACGTAAGCTCAGGAGGATAAGTACAGAGGTGCACGTAGAGTGCAAGAGTGTGCTTGATCATTTGATGGTTTACAGGAAATCAAGGAAGATTAGGGATAAATTGCTCCAACTCCATTTCAGAGTTTCGGATACCAGGAGGTGGAGGTGTCAAGGACACTCACGACAAGTCCTGGAATCGCAAAATGCGAAACGCCGAAATCCCGAAAGCAGGAGATAGTTTTAGATACCGAGATTTTGGATACTGGGAGTTGGGGATGTCAAGAACTATTACTATAGGAGTCCCAGAATCGCAAAATGTGAAATGCCGAAATACCGAAAGAAGGAGGACCGTCCATCTTCGGGCAAGACATGTGGTCACAAATCATCATTTCGCTGACCAAAAAGTCAAAGGAAGGAAGTGCTCTATCCTTCCAAATCACGAAATGAGAAATGGCAAATTGATCTGAGCTGTTGGATCGAGAATTGATCGGGGACAGACATGTGGCAAAAGATTAGAGCACCACAAAGACTCCATTTTAGAGTTTCACAAACCGGGAAATCAAATATCAAAGGAACATTAACCTTTGAAGTAGCGAACCCCGAAATCCCGAAAGGCGAAAGATAAGAGCATGTCAAAGACTCCATTTCGGAGTTTTGGATACCGCGAGTTGGAAGAGTCAAGCATTGAAACACTTCATCACAAGAGTGTCGAAATGTCGAATCGCCGAAACGCAAAATGTCGAAATCCCAAAATAGGCACACCAACAAAGAATGTCGAAGACCGGGAAATAACTCCATTTCGGGGTCCCGAATACCGGGAGTTGAAGTGTCGAAACACTTCATCACAGGAGTGCCGAAATGCCGAATCGCCGAAGCACGAAACACTAAAATCCCAAAATAAGCACACCAACAAAGAGCTTCACAGACCGAGAAATAACTCCATTTCAGAGTCCCGGATACCGGTAGTTTGAAATGTCGAAACACTTCACCACAGAAGTGTCGAAATGTCGAATCACCGAAATGTGAAACAATGAAATACCAGATCTTTGATTCGACTCCATTTCGGAACTTCAGATACCGGGAGTTGGAGGAGTTAAGCGCCGAGACTATTCACCATAGGAGTCCTGAAACAGCGAAACATGAATTGCCAAAATGTCGTTGACTCGAATCCATTTCGAAGTTTCAGATACCGGGACTTGGAGTTGTCAAGAAATCTTCGTATCAAGGATGTCAGAATGCCAAATTACCAAATTTCGAAATGCCAAAATGGTGAAATATCTATGTAGCCGGTGGTCACGTAAGTGGAAGGAGCTAGCATAGCTAGGCTCCATTTCATGGTTCACTCTGTAACTGCTAGAAACCACCGATGGTTTCTGCCAGAGGACTCGAAGAGACTTGAGTGTGATTGCCAGAGGAGCTGAAGAGTTTCAACGAATCTTCCAGTGGGAGGAAGACTGGTCATAGAGGTGATTGACGGATGGAAGAGCATTGAAGCCTGTAACTGCAATAGAGAGGTTGAGCTTGACTGTAACAGAGAAGACGAAGAGTCTTGACTACTGGAGAGGTGAAGGAATCTCGAAATAACACCCAGTGATGATGGACGCATGCGTTTAACTGCCAAAGAAGCTGAAGAGTTGGCATGATGATGAGGCAGAGCACTCGAGATAGAGAGAGTGTTGTGGGGTATTCTACCCTACGGACTAATAAGCTAGGGCTCTAAGCTTATACGCAGATCATGACCCTCAAGACTTAACTTTTAACCTTCTACCCGAATCTGAAACCCCCCTTTTTTCACATGCACACAAGAGAAGAATAAACCAACCTTTTTCCGATGGCTGAAGTAGATCCTCCGTTGAGCTTCTTGTCCTTTTGCTGCTGCTGCTCCTTCCACAAAACTTCCTGCAATCAAAACAATACTATGCATGCATGCTACTGATCTATTATGGGGTTAGAGATAAAACACAAATCAAATAACATAGATGAGATTCATGTGTTCCGGACGGGAAAAGTATCTTTTTCATTAGCTTCAATATGAATCAATCTTACAATGATTTCTGAGGCCGGTCACCGTTCCACGATCCTGATCCTGGGCTCTTCCTCTTCCTTTTGTCCTCCAACTGCTGCTTCTTGAGTTTCTCCT
>ML785832.1:123180-141228 GCA_009831015.1 Picea engelmannii | reverse complement strand
TTTCTTGCCACCTTAAATGCATTCTCCAATGATTTGGGTTCCCAAAGGCGAACCTCATGTTGAATGTTATCCTTTAAAGTTCCTATGAATACATCAATCAAGTGATCATCTGGAATATCGGTTACCTTTATATTCAATCTTTGTAAGTTCTCAATGTGCTTGGTAACTGAACCCTTTTTCTTGAGATTTATCAATTGGCTAAAGAAGGTATTGCTCCTTGTATCCTCATAGTGTGCTATCATTCCTTCTGTAAAAATCATCCAAGTGATGAGTGATTTGCGAGAAAAAAGCCATCGATACCATACAAATTGATTAGGTTCTAAATATAAAGAAGCAATTCGTACCTTTTGTGTATGTGGCACATTATGGGGATCAAAGAATTGCCCATCTGAAGTATCCATGTGATTCGGTCCTTGCCATCAAACTTCCTCATATCAATCTTAGGAATGTAGTTGGCCTTCAAACCAAAGTTGGAGTTTCTCCATTCTTGATTCACCTTCCTTGTATCCTCATCATGAATTTCATGGGATGCATTTTCACTTTCAGGTGTCTTCTCCATTACAAATTTTTTCAATACTTCCATGATCTCCCATTTTAAACCATCCATCTTAGTATCCAACTTAGCTTCCATTGAATCCATCATCTCTTGTAGTTCATCTTTTGTTACTATATTCTTTTGTAAATCATTTATATCCCTACACATTTCTTCACCTTCATCAAGAGTCCAAGTAGGATTTTCTGTAGGCTTAGTTAGTGTAGAAGTTCCCTTTTTGGGTGGCATGTTGGCCAAGTATCACTTTTGAACCTTGATTTTGAGGTGGTTCTGCGAGACAATATTTCTTCTGTTGTATCTCCCAAGTTTCATCCCTTCTGGGTATGAAAATTTCTTTTATGTAGTTCTCTGATATTTCTTCTCTGCAATGCCACAGGTCTGATCAAAATTGGATGTGCCAAGTGGAATTTACAGTAACTTCCCCACAACTTGCCAATTTTTGGCCTTTTCAGAAGATCTCACTTGTATAGCGTGCCCCACCCAAAATAATTGATATAAAATTCTGAAACTCACACCAGAAATACTACAGAATGTCCACGATCCAATGAAACCAGTCCCACTCAATTTTGATACTCTAGGAAGAAGTTATGATTTGTTTACCTGGAACACCTTCTTGAAACTAGTCAATAGGACTAGTTAGATACCCTATCTTACACAAGGTGTATCTACAAATTTAAGATGACCCAGAAGATGAAATTTTTACCACAGATACCTTTCTAATTTCTGTAAATAGCCTCCAGATTTTAGGGTCTGAAACATTACAGAAAATTGTTTATAGCGAAAATTCAACAATGACTCAGTTCAGGATGATTCCAGAACCCTATCTTGTATAGGCTGTATCTACGAAAGTATAAGGCCTCAGGAGATGAATTTTGAACCCAACATACCTTGATCCATCTACTAAATATCATCCAAGTTATAGAGAAAATGCCAAGGTGTCTCAGATGTAGCAGCGAAATCCCAAGACCTTGAGCTCTGATACCTTATGTTAAGAACCAAACATCAATACAGCATAGGAAAACCTCAGGAAAAGTGATAAATGCCTTGAAAAAGAGATAATTTCAGATAATAAGCCTCTTCGAGGGGGAAACCTCCTTTTACCCCACTTAAATGTTCAAGTACAAGATGCTTCAAAATGAAAATGTCTCCTTGGTATATATAGGAGACTAGGAGGTATAATTACAACTAATGGCATAAAGACGACATAAATAAAATAACATTAATAATATAATATGCCCCAATTAAGGGGTAATGAGCCAATATTAGGGCTTAACAATCTAAGATAAATGTTGAAAAGGTTTCAAATGGAAGATTCTAAACCTATGGGTACACCTATGGTTACTGGATGCAAATTAAGCAAGGATGATGACTCAACTGATGTTGATCAAAGTTCATATAGGTCAATGATAGGCAACCTATTGTGAATCACAACACCTTGCCCAGACATAATGCATGTTGTTTGAATGGTAGGAAGATATCAATCTGCACCTAAACAGAGTCATTTGAAAGCTGTCAAAAGGATATTCAGGTATTTGAAAGAAACAATGAATTATGGTCTATGGTATCCCAGAAATCAGAATTTTTAGTTAACTCCCTATTCAGATGCAGATTCGGAAAACTGTGTTGATGAGAGAAAAAGCACCAGTGGAGGAGAATTCTTCCTGGGTGACTCATTAGTAGCATGGCTTAGTAAAAAGAAAGGTTCCATTTCTTTATCAACTACAGAGGCAGAGTACATTGCTGCTGCTACCTGTTGCACTCAGGTATTATGGATGATTTAGACACTTGCAGACTTGGAGGTAAAATAAGCTGCACTGATCCCAATTCATTGTGATAACACTAGTGCCATAAGTGTGTCTAAGAATCCTATACTCCACTCCAAGACCAAGAATATTCCCATAAAATACCATTTTCTGAGAGAGCAGGTCACCAATCAGGTTGTTCAGGTCCATTACATTACAACCATAGAACAAATTGCAGACATCTTTACTAAACCCCTAGGCAAGACACCATTTGAATCTCTCCGACAGAAGCTGGGTGTCATCCCGTCTCACACCTTAGAGAGTCCATCCTGTTAGGGGGAGATTTGTATTGATTGAATATTTGATACCTCCTAAAAATACTGCAACAGCTCAGGGGGAGCATGTTTTCTTTGACATTGATGTCAAAGGGGGGGAAAAGGAGTGGTCCAGACTGGATGCTACAGTTGGAGGTCCAAACAGATGAGCGCAATCATTCAGGGTTGCCATCAATGCCAAAGGGAAGATTGTTGGCATGTTTTCAGGCAGGTGTGCTTGTCATTGATTGCAAGTTCAGAGTATGCAGTGATGGCAAAACAGGGACAACGTAAGCTCAGGAGGATAAGTGTAGAGGTGCACGTAGAGTGAAAGAGTGTGCTTGATCATTTGATGGTTGATAGGAGGCAAGGAAGATCAGGGATAAATTGATCTGAATCCATTTTGGAGTTTCGGATACTGGGAGGTGGAGGTGTCAAGGACACTCACGACAAGTCCCGGAATCACGAAATGCGAAACGCCAAAATCCCGAAAGAAGGAGACAGTTTCGGATACCGGGAGTTGGGGATGTCAAGAACTCTTAGTACAGGAGTCCCAGAATCGTGAAATGTGAAATGCCAAAATCCCGAAAGAAGGAGGACCGTCCATCTTCGGGCATGACACGTGGTCACAGATCAACAGTTCGTTGACCAAGAAGTCAAAGGAAGGAAGTGCTCTATCCTTCCAAATTGTGAAATGTGAAATGGAGAATTGATCTGAGTCATTGGATCGAGAATTGATTGGGGACAGACACATGGAAAAAGATCAGAGCACCACAAAGACTTCATTTCGGAGTTTCGCAGAACAAGAAATCAAAGATCAAAGGAACATTAACCTTTGAAGTAGCGAACCCCGAAATCCTGAAAGGAGAAAGATCAAAGCATGTCAAAGAATCCATTTTAGAGTTCTGGATACCAGGAGTTGGAAGAGTCAAGTGTTGAAACACTTCATCACAAGAGTGTCGAAATGTCGAATCATTGAAACGAAAAATGCCGAAATCCCGAAATAGGCACACCAACAAAGAATGTCGCAGACCGGGAAATAACTCCATTTCAGGGTCCTGGATACCAGGAGTTGAAGTGTCGAAACACTTCATCATAGGCGTGCCGAAATGCCGAATCGCCGAAATCTTGAAATAGGCACACCAACAAAGAGATTCACCAACCAAGATAATGGGATTTGGAGGAGTTAAGCACCGAGACTCTTCACCACAGGAGTCCCGAAATGGGGAAACACGAATTGCCGAAATGTCGTTGATCCGACTCCATTTTGGAGTTTTAGATACCAGGACTTGGAGTTGTCAAGAAATCTTCGCATCAAGGATGTCGAAATGTCGAATTACCGAATGCCAAAATGTCAAAATGGTGAAATATCTATGTAGCCAGTGGTCACGTAAGTGGAAGGAGCTAGCATAGCTAGGCTCCATTTCATGGTTCACTTTGTAACTACTAGAAACCACTGATGGTTTCTGCCAGAGGACTCGAAGAGACTTGAGTGTGATTGCCAGAGAAGCTGAAGAGTTTCAAGGAATCTGCCAGTGGGATGAAGACTGGTCATAGAGGTGATTGACAGATGGAAGAGCGTTGAAGCCTGTAACTGCAATAGAGAGGTTGAGCTCAACTGTAACAGAGAAGACAAAGAGTCTCGACTACTGGAGAGGTGAAGGAATCTTGAACTAACACCCAGTAATGATGGACACATGCATTTAGCTTCCAAAGAAGCTGAAGAGTTGGCATGATGATGAGGCAGAGCACTCGAGATAGAGAGAGCATGGAGAAGCATGGCGAGATAGAATGCACAAGGTGCACAGAGACTATATCTATGCATAACAAACAAGAGATGGGTGTTGCTGTTGAGCATGATTCAGGTGTGTAGAATGAGGTAGAGTGCAGCAGTTGAAATGTACAGAAGAGGAATGGTGCATTGAATGGACATGGCGCACAGAGCATAAAAGGCAGAAGAATAGAAAGCACAAGGAGGTTTGCATGAAGACAGTGAAGCAGACAGAGCAGGGCAGTGTAGCAGAACAGTAATGAGACCGGTAATCCATTGATGAACATTATATCACTATAATAAGTTTCAGTAGAAAATATTTATATTTCAGGGTGGTAGGGAGGTGCTAGGGAGTACTGTTGTCCTCATAGGTTCAAGTGGGTGCTTGAACATAGGGAGTTGTAGCTTCCATCTGGTTGCAACCAGAGAAACAAAGGTGGCAGGGTGGTGCAAGGGAGAACTGTTGTTCTCTGTTATACGGGTTGGTGCTTGTGTGAATGGAAACTGGTGCTTCCATCCAGTTTGTGTTGGAACACTTAGGGAGTCAGTGCTTCCTTATAGTGGGTGCTAGAGAAACCAAGGATTTGGTGCTTCCTTCTAGTAGGTGCTAGAGAAAAAAGAGAGTTGGTGCTCTCAGCAAGTTTCTGCTTTCAAAACAAAGGTTGTAGCCTCATTATGAGTTGGTGCTCATATGTATGATAATGTAAAGAATGTAAAGATTACTTATCATATAAAGAAGAAGAGGTTTTTAACCTGTATGGGTTTCCTTAGGAAATATGTGTCTCCGTGTATCTCATATGTGTGACTGATGTTGTATGTTCTATTGCTACTTCCCTACATTATTGTGACTGTCATTAAATGCTGTGTAAAGAGTTTAAAATAAGCATAATTGTTTAAGCACAGGTACAACTGATTCACCCCCCCTCTCAGTTGTCCAACATTAAATATATTTCCAAGGGATGAAAGATGTTTGTGAGAACCATTCCATCAAAAAACACCTATAAACCACGACACAACAAATTGTTTGATGAAATTCTGATTATTCCACTAGATTCATCATTCCTTTTAATCCATTTGACATACTTGCCTTCACCAATGGGTTCTTCTTATTTTCCCAAGGTAATCTGGTACAATCCTTTACTTCTTAATAAATCCTCCATATGGGATTTCCATTGGAAGTATTTGGTGCTGGTAAGAAAAATATCACTGGGAGAAGACATAGTAAATATGTAGAGAATATGGATTTAAAATATGAAATTGATGGCTTGGATGGAAATATCTTGAAAAATTAGAGTGTTTAAAAAAAAACGAAACTGAAAATGGAATTCAGATGTAAAAGTTATTCCCTTTTGAAAAAAGACATAAATGGTAACCAAAGAGCCATGTGGAAAGTAGAAGTTGGTCCACGTGGTGATACCCCTCCCGATAACCTCACTTTTACAAATAAGTTTTTTATGAAGTTACCCACTTTTATAGAATAAGTGGGGATCACTTTTACAATGAAGTTACTTTATAAAACAAACTTGCATGCTAAATAAATAACTTTAAAACTACTTATAATGATTCACTTTTATGATTTAATTGAAATACAATTTACAATGGATGCATGAACTTTTTAAAAAAATGTAACAAAAAAGAGACTTGAACTCTAGACCTCTTACTTAATAAAACAAATTTTAGCCAAGTGAGCTAGTGAAAAATATATTGTATTGTTTAGAAGGAAGATTTTTGTTGTTGTTGAAGATATCCTTGGAGAGCGTGCTCATAAGAAACACTTTTCACAGAAGAAAAAAATTCTCTTCTTAATGACAAAAATGGTTAGATCTTGGTTAGCTTATCCAGAAAATGTAACTTTTCCCTCTATTTTTTATTTATCGAGATCACACAAAGCACACGACAAAGAGAATATGTAGACAAGAAAACCATTTTCGATTCGTTTATTATTTTCCGAGATCATATAATATGTGGGGTGAAAAGAATACATAGATCAGAAAGAGTAGAACCCATAAACAAAAAATAGAAAACCGAAATAACAACTCTGTAAAAAATTAAAAGGGCGTATTCGGGCTGTATACATTTGGATCTGACTGAAATGGCCATATCTTGGGGAAATGGAAACCTTTTCGACTAAAAAAATGTGCTCCTGATTGAAACAAGCACTCTAGACACAATGGAACAATCTTTTCAGATGTACAAAAATGGAACAAACAAGAGACAAGGAAAAACGACTTCACGATATCGATCTACAATGGGAGAGGGTCTTCAAACCTGTCTCTGATATCATGTTTGAAAATACAACTATTCTAACAGAGGATGAAAAACTTAAGTAACCACTCAAAAAACTAGATCAAAGATGAACACACCGATGTTTTCACGTGGTAAAACCCCTACAGGGAAACATCCACGACCCCATCCAACATGACCACTTGGAGCAATTTATTAATGTAAAAGAAAAACTTATAGAGATATTTACAAGAGACTTTCTCACAATTGATCATCGGAAAGTGACACTCCATGCTCTTTAAATATAGATCATGGACCAATTGGTTGCTAAGCCATGAGTCAATGTAGTCATTAATATCGAGGAGAATATGAGTTGTTGGATCACTCTCTGTCAAGAGCATATCGTGACCGACAAATTTCCTAACTACAAATGCAAACTAAAGAAACACACTAAGAAACACAATCTTACCTAATGACACATCATACCAAGTTGATCTTAACTAACTCCTAAGTGTCTAAATATCCTACCAAACATTCCTCCATTACAACTACTTTGGGGTTGGGAATTCGAGGAGGCCTGGTTTTGGGAATGGGATCATCAATACTATGATCTATGTTAACCCTATCTATGAAATCAAGTGACAATATTCTGTAATTCTGGTGTTTTTTCCTCGGCCTTAGTTCATCATTCCTTCTTAATCAAATTATTTCATTTTTCTTTTGCTTAACCATTCTATTCAATTGGGAAATTTTTGCATCTTGTCATGCATATGGAGCATCCATAGATGACGTGTAATACCATAGTTTTGAGTCCCCAATTTAATAATGTATTTTTTTATTTGATGAGAGGAAAAAGTGCCTGAACAATTGAAAGGGGCTGAAGTTCCTAGGAAATGTAATGCTTTGAACATTTTAATAATAATAAAAATACATTGCTGGTTGCGAGATAGAAAAGGACAAGAGTTATAGGGGATATTATTCCATGAGAGAGGGGGGAACTGAGGGACTAAACCTTTATACTTTGTTTAATTAATTATCACCTATGGTTGTGTTGAGAGGTGCATATGAGGGGGTGCATGAGTCTCTTGGGGAGACCAGAATGGCCTTGGAGTGCCTGGATGAAAAATCCATGTTCTTAATTGTCTTGGGGGTTGGAATCACTCATTCATTTTTCTATTTTCTCTTTCGTTCTTGTTCTGGTTCTGGGCATGGGGAATTAATTAAGGCAAGATAAGAGCATTATTTAATGGCTATAAATTACTGTCAATTATTCTAGAAATTAATTGATATCTGAATGCATGGAAGCATTGGAATTGTGATAAAACCTTGTCATAGCCACAAGTCCTAGAGAGTTCCTGCATCAAGATTCTTGACCAGATGCATTGGAGCCCTGGAAGGAGGTGGAAAACATGAGGGACTGCATGGTAGTGAAGGGGATTCATTTGCTTTGGTTGCACAGGCTCGGAGAAGAGAGCTGGTGAACTTTGGATTGTTGTGTGTTGAGAAACCTTTGAGAGCTTAAGTGTTGTTTGGTTTGGGAAAATGAGTGTCATCCTGGAACCCATCCTCATGGATTCATATCCTTGGCTCCGGGGTGACTTGTTTTTGAGACTTGGAACAAAAATGCCTTAAGTTGGGTGGAACATCCTTGGTCTGTAGCTAGTTGGAGATTAGTTTTGTTAAATATAAGTGCTTTATGTCATGATGTTTATCTGCATATATATAGTTATTTCCATTGTGTATTGATTAATATTTTTGAGATATGCATTAATAATATTCCCACTTGTTGGTTACTACTGTGCAAGGAATATTTATCTTCTTTATAAGTCTAATATGAATCTTAATGACTGCACATGTTATTTCATGCTTCTTTATTTAATTTTTTGGCATCAATAGTTTGACTTGGATCAAGAAGTGAGTTATTTGGTTTGTTTGTGACGGGTACATCACAGATTGGTTCCAGAGCGCTTTAAAGGGTTTTATGAAAGTAGCATACCTGAACTATGGTGGTGGATAGGTGCATAACATAGTGGTATCAGATCCATTGGTTTACAACATCAGGCCTTCAAGGGACTTCTATAGGAAAACATAAGTTGTTTGGAGGAGGTTTTTATTTTAAATGAAATTAATGGATTGGGCAGTGCTGGAGGGTGGAATATTTTTGTGGTTTAAAATATGTTTTTCCAACCCTGGAGACTAGATCTAGGTTGATCCTCCACACCCCTAACCTCCTAGTGATCTCCTCCTTCACAATCCGAACAACATAAGTGACAATTATTCCTATCAGAAGACGATGCTCAACAACTGTCAATATCGCCTCCACATGGGTTCTCCACCATCAATATATGATGGCAACTTACCTTTATTTTATCCCACATGCATGGAGGAATTATAGACCAAGTGGTTGATAATAAAAAGGGAACCCTGTATTACTTGTGCGTGAAGCATGGAAGAGTCATAGAACCATGCAGAGCCCACGCGTGATGTAAATTTTTCCCTGGCGGGATAGTGGTCACATTGGACTGGAGTCAAGATTAGGGAAGTAGGGACGCTGAGCCAAGTGGACTGGTGCCCCAGTGCAACTGATCTCCTCATGAGATAGTGGATTGGTGGGCCCATACCAGACCCCTACAAGTTCCAAGCTCTGTGTTGAAATATCATTCTCTCGATAGCCCAGTGGGATAGTACATCGGTGTCTAGGTGGGTCGGTGGGATGGCATCGAGTGGGTTGGTGGCCATGTCATTTTACACATCCAACACATGTGGAAGGGTTCATGTGGATGTTGATTTAAGAGGGAAGACATCAATAAGAAGAGAAATGTTGGCATATTTAGCGACATATGGCAGCGTGTTTGTCATTGATGGTGAAGATCAACAAGGGGGAGATTGTTGGCATACTTATAGACATAAGGAAACATGCAATGTGTGCGTGTTTGTCATTGATGGTGAAGATCAACATGATCAGTCACGTAGCGATAATGGCATGGAAATGGAAAGATCAACAGTGAAGGGCAACAATGATCATTGGATCATATTCAGAATTCTCGATGACCGTCAGATCTGAATTAAATGACAAGATCAATAGTGAAGAGCAACAACGATCATTGGATACCATTCAAAATTCCCGATGACCGTCAAATCTGAATTCAGACAGGAGGAGTGTGCAGTAGAAGAGAATAGATCTTAGGCATCAGATCTGAGCCCGAAGACCGAATGTCATTGGATCGAGTAGAAGGAGCAGGATCTTTATGTGAAAAATGAAGCGGGCTTACAAAGTCCCGAAAGTAGGAGGACCATCCATCATCCAGAAGGACACGTGGCAAGGGACTAGAATTTCACTGACTTGGACATTGGAGGAGTCAACGAAGCATGGTGTGAGAACTATGAAATGATCTGGGCTGTTAGATCAAGGATTGATCTGAACCCTTGGATTGAGAGCCATGGACCATTGGATGTAGACTACACGTGGCAAGAGGTCAACTTTTTGCTAACTGTAAGTCAAAGGAAGGAGGATCTCCATCCTTTGAAATCACGATAAGATCTGGACCATTGATTCAAGAAGGACACGTGGCGAGGGATTAACATTTCGATGACTGGAAAGTCAAAGGAAGGAAATCCTCTAACCATCCAACTCGCGATATGTGAAACTATGATAAGGTTTGGCCTGTGGTCATAGACAAGGTCACATTGGCAAAGCCTTAAGGGTGTAGCTAGCATGAAGCTAAGCTCCATTTCGAGGATCGCGACTTGGAGTGTTGAGACCCTCCATCACAGGAAAGCCGAAATGAGAAATGTGAAACGCCTTTTGGTGTAGGTTGTGGTTACCGTTGGTGGTCATGTGAGGGGAAGGAGCTAGCGTAGCTAGGCTCCATTTCGGGTAACGGAAGTGGAACAGTCAAGGAGACTCACGATAGAATCCCGAAATTGTGAATTTTGAAAGCCTTTTATGGATAAGATCTTGGTCATCATCGTGGGCACGTGAAGGAAGGAGCTTGCAAGTTCCAAGGCTTCATTTCATGATTGAGATATGGAAGAGTCAATGTGACTCGCAACAAAATTCGTGAAACGTGAAACTACAAAGTGCTTCTTGATTAGGCCCATGGTCATAGCTAGTGGGCATATGGGATAAATGTAAGACCCTATGGATTTAATCCAACGGTTCTGGTTATTTGAGAATCTAATCGAAGGGATACTGTTGATCTTCACAGTTGATCATTTAGTTACAATTCAGTTAGCATAACTGAATCATAGTTCTTGGACGTTTGGTAATTCAGTTGTTGAGGTGTTTTCTTTGGAGATTCGAGGTGTAACTGAATGGGTAGGAGTTCATAAAATTTATATTGCATGACTGTGTGAGGTTGGTCATTCTAATTGAAAAATGATTTGAACTATAGAAAGGTAAAATTACAGTATGCGTAGTGTGAAGAAAAAATCAGAGATGAGGAACATAAACTGAGCAGAACATAATAGGTGAAGAGATCAAAATGTGCACGTATCAAAGAGCATGAGAAGAACAGAGAAAGAATAGATAGAAAGAGACAGAAAGTCAAGCCAAGTATGAAAAAAGTAGAAGAATAGTGAAGAAGAGAAGAATTGCAGAACAATGAAGAAATGGTAAGAATTGATATATCTGTATTGTTGGTTATTCAGTCATTTATTTATAATCAGAGAGGTAGGGTGGTGCTAGGGAGGATTGTGGTCCTCTGATATTCAAGTTGATGCTTGAATATTGGGATTTGTAGCTTCCATCTAGTTGTGGCTAAAAAATAGGGTGGCAGAATGGTGCTTGGGAAAACACAGAGTTTTTTGTATGCAAGTTGGTGCTTGTATAAGTGGATGTAGGTGCTTCCATCCAGTTGGTGTTGGAACACTTAGGGAGTTGGTGCTTCCTTCTAGTGGGTGCTAGAGAATTCAGAGAGTTGGTGCTCTCAACAAGTTGGAGCTTGTAAAATAGAGATAGTAGCCTCACATTGAGTTGGTGCTCAAATATAGATGATGTACATAACTTAAAATATTGTGTATCATTTCGAAGAAGAAGAGGTTTTATCCCTTCATGGTTTTCCTCGTGAAATTCTATCTCTATGTATATCTTGTGTGTGACTGATGCTCATTATTTATGTTGTCCATATCTTGGATAATGTTGATGCTTACTTGGAGAAGATTCAAAATGGTTTAATAGTCTTAAAATTGTTTAAGCACAGTAACAACTGATTCACCCTCCCCCCCCTCTCAGTTGTCTTAGTAATTTCAACAATTTGTATCAGAGCAGGTTCCTTTGACTTAAAGGTATATCTGTAAGCTTAAACATAACAATTCATGAAGGGACTTCAACCACTAAGCCTCCTCTGTTTGATGGAACAAATTTTTCCTTCTGGAAGATTAGAATGAGAACATACTTAATGGATTTAGGTGTTGATGTTTGGGATGTAGTAGAGATTGGATATACAAAGCCAATTGTGCTAGCTTCCAAGGATGATAAGTTAGAGTTTATCTTTAATTCTAAGGGAATGAATGATATCTTGAATGGACTTGCTGAAGCTGAGTTTGTAAAGGTGATGCATCTTGAAACTGCCAAATCAATGTGGGATAAACTTATTAGCAGTTATGAAGGAAATGAGAAAGTAAAAGATGCCAAACTTCAAACATATAGATTTAAATTTGAACAACTAAAGATGAATGAAGATGAAACAATTAGCAAGTATTTTTTAATATTTGAAGAACTTGTGAATGCCATGAAGGGTCTTGGTGAAAAGATTGAAGAATCATTTTTAGTTCAGAAGATTTTAAGATCTCTGCTTGATAAATTTAATCCAAAAGTCTCTGCAATAGAATAACTAAATGATCTTAAAACTATTTCCATTGATCAAATCCTAGGAACTCTAACTGCATATGAAATGAGAATTAGCAAAGATAAATCCATTACTAGAGAAGCATATTTTAAAGCAGACAAGAATATTGATTCAGAACTAGATGATATTGAGGAAAAATTTGCGAGAAGGTTAAAAAAAAGGATCAGGAAAATATCAAGGCAAGATCCCCTTCAAATGTTTTAACTGTGGTAAGATAGGTCATTTTGCATGTAAGTTTCCTCACCAGAAAAAGGACCAGAACTTTGATGATGAAAATAAATACAAATTTAAGAAATATAGTAAAAAGAAAAATTTGTGTGCAAACAATGACAATTCCTCAGAAGACTTAGATAGAAATTCATCATGTGAAGACAAAGTGAATGATTTTATGCTTATCGATATGGGAGATCTTGATGATGAACACACGGGAGGTGAAATGGATGACGAAGAAGCTATGATGGAAATGGAGGGTGAATTAATCAGTGCTTTGGAAGAAATTGATAGACTCAGATTTAAGAAGAGAAAACAAAAACAATTGTTGATGCAGTTTAAAATGAATGGTAAAAAACCTGATGAAGACTTTGCTCTACTAAAAGTTGAATTAGAAGAGGCAAAGAAAATAGAGGACATTCTGAAACAACATTTTTCAAAGAAGAAAGTGAGGTGTGAATATTTAGAAGAAGAGATAGTAAAAACTAGAAAAAAAATGGAGAAGTTTAAGGAATTGTATCACCAAAATCTGTCAAGTATTAAAGAATTAGAAGGATTAACCTCCATTCTAAATTAGCAAAGGAATCCAAAGTTGAAAGCTGGCTTGGGCTATGAAGAAGGATCAATTAGTGATCATCCAAGTAATATAGAACCCATCAAGTTTGTCAAGTCTACAATCATTGACAAAGAAAGAAAATCAGCCACCAAGAAGGAATGAAAGAAAAGGTACCAGAACGAATCTGTAGATCAGAGAAACTATCAGCATGGAAGAAATTGAACCGCTCAAATAAGACAGTCCTTTTCTAGGTACAAAGAATTTTTCTATGGATATTGTTTTTTTTGTTCTAACTTTGGTCACAAAGATATAACTTGTTCTTTAAGATTTAGATATGAGAAATCAAGTTATGCAAGGAATAATTATCTGCCACAACAAAGATTGAGACAACCAAGCAACAAACAACCATAGAGTATAAATCATGTGATGGATGGGAGAAGGATGCAGGTGAAACATAACAATAGTTATGAGCATAACAATCACTATGATTTGTTATTCAATGAACCAAAATGCTACAATTGCCATTACTATGGACACAAAGCTCTAGATTGTCACTTAAGGAACTATAAGCCAAAGTTGAATCATACTGCTGAAAATTTCAAGATTTGGAAAAAGAAAGAAGATGACTAGTGTGGATTAGTGTTATCAGCCCAAAGACAAAAGAATCCCTGGTATATTGACAGTGGATGTTCCAAACATATGACTGGAGACAAAAGTAAGTTTCTAACTCTAAGAGAAAACAAATCAGGGAATGTGACTTTTGGAAATGATGCACCAGGAAAAATAAAAGGTAAAGGAATGATAAGTTTGAGTAATGGCAAAGGGAAAGCTCAACATGTGTTATTTGTAGATGGTCGGAAACATAATGTGCTTAGTGTCATTCAAGTCTCTGACCGAGGATGTGAAGTTGCTTTTACTTCTAAAGATTTTAAAATAAAGTCTATGAATTCAAGACAGTTGGTTGCAAAAGGGATAAGAATAGAAAACAATGTCTATGTGTTAAAAGAAGAAAAAGAAGAAGGCCACTTAAGCAAGTATGATGAAAGTTGGCTATGGCATAGGAGACTTGGACATCTAAATTTTGATCATATAATCAAGCTTAAGAACAATGGGGCAATATAAGATCTTCCAAAGATATCAAAGCCATATGACTTTGTTTGTAAACCTTATCATATAGGAAAGCTTACTTGAACACAGTTCAAATCTAAAAAAAATTCCTTCAACAGAAAAACCTCTCCAATTAGTACATATGGATTTATGTGGACCATCAAGAAAAGAAGGCACATGAAAATAAAACTATTTTATGTTAATTATTGATGATTATTCTAGACTAACACGGGTTTCCTTTTTGAAGGAAAAATATGAAGCATCTGAAAAATTCAAAGTGTTTAAACCTCTGACTGAAAATCAAACAGGAAAAAGATTGAAGGCAGTAAGGTCTGATAGAGGAGGAGAGTTTAGTTCATGGAACATCAAAGAGTTCTGTGATAAACATGGAATCAAATGAGAATACACTATCCCAAGGACTCCATAGCAAAATGGAGTAGTTGAGAGGTAGAATAAATCAGTTCAACAGATGGAAAGATCAATGATGAATGAAAAGAATATTGCTCAGACATATTGGGTGGAAGCAATTCATACAGTTGTTCACATCCTGAACAAAGCTCATCTCAAGCCACACAGTGACAAGACTCCTTATGAACTATGGTTTAGAAGACTTGCTTCAATCAAGAATTTTAAAGTTATTGGGAGTAAATGTTATATCAAGAATAATGATGAAAATATTGGGAAATATGATGACAGGGCTGATGAAGGTATCTTCTTAGGCTATGCTAAAAACAGTAAAGGATACAGATGCTACAATAAGAGGCTGCATAAATTGGTTGATTGTATCGACATAAAGTTGATGAAGAAATCCCAGTCAGGAATGTAAGCAGTGGTGAACCAAGAACAAAATATATAGCTGAAGATGAAGATGAACAGGTCCAAGGATCGGAAAGAGAAGAATCTGAAACCGATGAAGATACGAATACTTAGGCTGACACTAATCAGCAGAAAGAAACAAAACCACCTCTCATAATTGTTAGTAAGAATCATCCTAAAAATCAAATAATTGGAGATATAAATAAAGGAGTTTAGACAAGAAGGAAATTGATTAAAGACTCAGAACAATCTCATGTTTCTTTTCTATCTATGATTCAACCTAAAAAAATTTATGAAGCCAGGAAGCATGATGATTGGATTAGAGATATGAATGAAGATCTTGATCAGATTGAGAAGAACAATACTTGGGAGCTTGTTCATAGACCTGAAGATAAGAATGTAATAGGTTCCAAATGGTTGTTCAAGAATAAAACGAATGAAAAGGGACAAGTTGTTAGAAATAAAGCCAGATTGGTTTGTAAAGGGTATGCACAAGTTGAAGGTTGGGATTTTGATGAAACTTTTGCACCAGTGGAAAGATTGGAAGCCATCAGAATGTTTCTTGCATACTCATGTCATAAGAAATTTAAAGTGTATCAGATGGATGTTAAATCAACATTTCTTAATGGAGATCTAGAGGAAGAAGTATATATGGAGAAACCTGAAAGATTCTCATTGACAGATAACCCTAATTATGTATGCAAGTTGAAGAAGGCTTTATATGGATTGAAACAAGCACCACGAGCTTGGTATTATAGACTGGACAAATTTTTACAAGACAAAAGGTTCAAGAAAGGTACTGTTGACAACAATCTCTACATTAAGTCTGAAGGTGATAATTTACTAATTGTTTTGGTTTATGTAGATGATATTATTTTTGGCTGTACTAATGAGTCCTCTATCTAGTGGTTTGATAACTCTATGCAAACAGAGTTTGAGATGTCCATGATAGGAGAACTGTCATACTTTCTTGGTTTACAAGAAAATCAAAGTTCTGCAGGAATATTTATCTCACAAGAAAAATATTTGAAAGAGATGTTGAAGAAATTTCATATGGAAGATTCTTCTCCTGTTAGTACACCTATGGTGGCTGGTTTCAAGCCCAATAAAGACGATATTTCATGCGATGTTGATCAAAGGACATATTGATAAATGATAGGCAGTCTTATGTACATCAAAACATCTCGTCCTGATATAATGCAAGCTGTTGGAATGGTAGGTCGCTATCAGTATGCTCCTAAACAAAGTCATTTAGTAGTTGTCACAAGGATATTCAAATACTTGAAGGGCACAATGACTTATGGTTTGTGGTATCCCAGAAATCAGAATTTTCAGTTAACTGCTTATTCAGATGTTGATTGGGAAAATTGTGTGGATGAGAGAAAGAGCAACCATGGGGGTGCATTCTTCCTAGGTGACTTGTTGGTAGCATGGATAAGTAAGAAGCAAGGATCTATTTCCTTATCAACTATAGAAGCAAAGTACATCGCTGTTTCTACTTGTCGCACTCAGATTTTATGGATGATCCAAACTCTTGCAGATTTGAAGGTCAATTATATTGATCCAATTACAATTCACTGTGATAACACTAGTGCCATTAGTGTCTCCAAGAATCCTGTTCTTCATTCCAAGACTAAGCATATCCCAATAAAATACCATTTTCTCAGAGAATAAGTTACAAACAGAGTTGTTCAGCTGAATTATATTCCTTCCACAGAACAGATAGTTGATATCTTTACTAAACCGTTAGCAACGACCCCTTTTGGATATCTTCTGTAACAACCCTGGTTAAATAGTTGCATAGGGTTTATTAATTATAATTAATTAGATAATCTGATTGTCCTAATATGTTTTAGTTAAACAATGATTATTTCTTAATAATATTAATTATTTATTAATTAAATTGTTCATATCTGTTGATGATTAATTAATTAATTAATTGACTCATTAAAGATTTGAGTAATAAATTAGAGGGACTTAATAACTTTAAATTATTAATAATAAGACTTTACGTATGAAGGGGGGGAAAGAAGCATTAAATGAAGGATAAGGTAATAAAGGCATGGGATAGTTTAATAATGGGGGAGGATAAGGTAATTAATGGAGGATAGGGAGTCGGTGGATGGGGGAAGATATGGCGGGGAAGAGTCCTACGGGAAGGGGGATTATGATTTTGGAGGAGGAAGCATTTTGTAGGAGGGCACTGTATTTCTGGTTTGGCATATTTTCTGGTGTTGGGAGTTTGGTTTTGGGGGTTTTTGTGAATCATTGCAAGGGGCACTAGGTTGCTGGGGGTTTTGGGCACGGGGGCCAGGATTCCTTAAGGTATCCTGGAGCTAGGGATCCAGACAAGCTGCTCCTAGCTGGCTGGGTGGTTAGTCGGTTTGGGCAGGGTTTGTTCAAAGCAGTAGGCTAGGCAAGTCAGCAGGGAGGCCAACCATACAAGTGAGAGTTTAGCATCAGGAAGAGGTATTTTATTTATGGATTTGATGAGTTATGTAATGATTATGTAATTTATTTTCATGATGTAAACAAATTTAATTTCTGCCAAATATTATATGCTTATATGAAGATGAATGAATTATTTATGCACTGAAAGAAATTCTATGTTTGAAATTCCATGTTTAATTGAGTGAAAATTTTTTAGGCTTACTTAAAAATAGGTCCCTACACATGGTATCAGAGCCCTAGTTTAAAATATGGGGCCAAGGGCCTACCCACCTACTTAGAATCGACCCAGAAATAAACCAGAAAACCTTAGAAACTGTTGTAAGTTTGAAGGAGGTCTGTTCACCTTCAGACCTGTAAGAATCCTAGCCTGTAAAAGCTTCAAACCTGTGAGAAGACTCACCTGTACAGAGTGATATTTTTGTATACTGAACAGCTAAAAAAAATAAAATAAGAATA
>ML785832.1:80750-113907 GCA_009831015.1 Picea engelmannii | reverse complement strand
ATGAGTAGAAATAGTTGAGAGTGTATGGAGATTTGTCTTATGGTGGAAATTATTGTTTTTCCCTTCTGAAAAAAAAATGTGTATATATGAATATTCATAATTATGTAACTAAACCACAATTGTCTAAATAAAATTATTGAACTAGATAATTGTAATTAAAGGATTTCACAAACATTTGATTGGTTTATTGTCTTTTATAAAAGACTAGTCTTGTTGATTGGATTGGATGCATACATAAATTACTATAAGGGTGATAGTTATTGATTATTAGTACATGCATGAGACCTGTATGTACTAGCTACACATGCATTTCTTGTACATGTACACTAGTATGTATGAGTTTTCTTGGCTTACTTACTAATAGTGTCGGTTAATTGTTATGAATGTGTGAACCATGTTTCTTTTCCTTTGTACCAAGAGATACCTTAAATTTGGGACGAAGTTTCTTGAAGGGTGGATGTATGTAACAACCCTAGTTAAATAGGTGCATAGGGTTTATTAATTATAATTAATTAGATAATCTGATTTTCCTAATATGTTTTAGTTAAACAATGATTATTTCTTAATAATATTAATTAATTAATTAATTATTAATTAAATTGTTCATATTTGTTGATGATTAATTAATTAATTAATTAATTGACTCATTAAAGATTTGAGTAATAAATTAGAGGGGCTTAATAACTTTAAATTATTAATAATAAGACTTTACGTATGAAGGGGGGGAAAGAAGCATTAAATGAAGGATAAGGTAATAAAGTCATGGGATAAGGTAATAATGGGGGAGGATAATGTAATTAATGGAGGATAGGGAGTCGGTGGATGGGGGAAGATATGGCGGGGAAGAGTCCTATGGGAAGGGGGATTATGATTTTGGAGGAGGAAGCATTTTGTGGGAGGGCACTATATTTCTGGTTTGGCATATTTTCTGGTGTTGGGAGTTTGGTTTTGGGGGTTTTTGTGAATCATTGCAGGGGGCACCGGGTTGCTAGGGGTTTTGGGCACGGGGGCTAGGATTCCGTACGGTATCCTGGAGCTAGGGAGCCGGACAGGCTGCTCCTAGCTGGCTGGGTGGTTAGTCAGTTTGGGCAGGGTTTGGTCAAAGCAGCAGGCTGGGTAACTCAGTAGGGAGGCCAACCAAACAAGTGAGAGTTTAGCATCAGGAAGAGGTATTTTATTTATGGATTTGATGATTTATGTAATGATTATGTAATTTATTTTCATGATGTAAACAAATTTAATTTATGCCAAATATTATATGCTTATATGAAGATGAATGAATTATTTACACACTGAAAGAAATTCTATGTTTGAATTCCATGTTTAATTGAGTGAAATTTTTTTAGGCTTACTTAAAAATAGGTCCTTACATCTTCGTCAGAAGTTGGGGGTTTTATATTCTTTCGTCTAATCTGCTCACCTGGTCAGGGGGAGTACTTATTGAATATCTTTTGTATTTCTAATCTGCTCATAGTTGACAAGGGGAGTATGTACTGCAACAGCTCATGGGGAGCGCGTTTCTTCTTTGACATTGATGTCAAAGGGGGAGAAAGAGTGGTAATGGAAGATGCTACAGTGGTATGGTTGGATGTTCAGCAGACAAAGTATCAGGAGTGTAGTTATTCAGGTTCTTCAAGGTCAAGGTTTCCATCAATGCCAAAGGGGGAGATTGTTGGCATATTTAGTGACAGATGGTAGCGTGTTTTTCATTGATGGAAAAGATCAGCAAGGGGGAGATTGTTGGCATACTTATAGATAGAAGGCAACGTGAAACGTGTGTGTATTTGTCATTGATGGCGAAGATCAGCACGATCAGTCACACAGCGATAATGGCATGGCAATGGAAAGATCAACAGTGAAGGGAAACAATGATCATTGGATCACATTCAGAATTCACGATGACTGTCAGATCTGAATTAAATGGCAAGATAAGCAGTGAAGAGAAACAGTGATCATTGGATCCCATTCATAATTCTCGATGACCGTTAGATCTGAATTCGGACAGGAGGAGCACGCAGTAGAAGAGAAAAGATCTCAGGCATCAGGTGTGAGACCGAAGACTGACTGTTGTTGGATCCAGAAGAAGGAGCATGTTATTTACGTGCAAAATGAAGCGGGCTTACAAAGTCCCAAAAGCAGGAGGATCGTCCATATTCAATAAGGACACGTGGCGAGCGACTAGAATTTCATTGACTTGGACATTGGAGGAGTCAACGAAGCATGGTGTGGGAACTCCGAAATGATCTGGGCTGTCGGATCAAGGATTGATCTGAACCCTTGGATTGAGAGTTGTGGACCGTTGGATGCAGACTACATGTGGTGAGAGGTCATATTTTCATTGAATGTAAGTCAAAGGAAGGAGGATCTCTATCCTTTGAAATCGTGATAAGATCTGGACCGTTGATTCAAGAAGGACACGTGGCGAGGGATGAACATTTCATTGACTGGAAAGTCAAAGGAAGGAAATCCTCTAACCATCCAACTCGCGATATGTGAAACTACGATAAGGTCTATCCCGTGGTCATAGACAAGGTCACATCGACAAAGGCTTAAGGGAGGAGCTAGCATGAAGTTAAGCTCCATTTCGGGGATCGCGACTTGGAGTGTTGAGACCCTTCATCACAGGAATGTCGAAATGAGAAATGCGAAATGCCTTTTGGCATAGGCTATGGTTACCACCGATGGTCATGTGGGGGGAAGGAGCTAGCATATCTAGGCTCCATTTCGGGTACCGGAAGTGGAAGAGTCAAGGAGACTCACGACAGAATCCCCGAATTGCGAATTGCGAAAGCCCTTTATGGATAAGCTCTTGGTCATCGCCATGGGAATGTGAAGGAAGGATCTTGCAAGTTGCAAGGCTCCATTTCATGATTGAGAGATGGAAGAGTCAATGTGACTCGCAACAAAATTCTTGAAATGAGAAACTGCAAAGTGCTTCTTGATTAGGCCCATGGTCACAGCCAATTAGCATATGGGATAAACGCAAGACCCTGTAGATTTAATCCAATGGTTCTTTTTATTTGAGAATCTGATCGAAGGGATACTATTGTTCTTCACAGTTAATCATTCAGTTATGATTCAATTAGCATGACTGAATCATAGTTCTTGGACATTTGGCGATTCAATTGTTGAGGCGTTTTCCTTGGAGATTCGAGGTGTAACTAAATAGGTAGGAGTGCATAAAAGGTATATGCCATGACTGTGTGAGGTTGTCCATTCTGACTGAAAAATGAGTTGAACTATAGAAAGGTAAAATTACAGTATGCGCAGTGTGAATAAAAACTCAAAGATGAGGAACATAAACTGAATAGAACAAAATAGGTGAAGAGAGCAGAATGTGCAGATATCAAAGAGCATGAGAAGAACAAAGAAAGAATAGATAGAAAGAGACAGCAAGTCAAGCCAAGTATGAATAGAGCAGAAGAATAGTGAAGCAGAGAAGAATTGCAGAACAATGAAGAAATGGTAAGAATTGATATATCTGTATTGTTGGTTATTCAGTCATTTATTTATAATCAGGGAGGTAGGGTGATGCTAGGGAGGATTGTGGTCCTCTGATATTCAGGTTGATGCTTGAATATTGGGAGTTGTATTTTCCATCTAGTTGTGGCTAGAAAACAGGGTGGCAGGGTGGTTCTTAGGAAAACACAGAGTTTTCTGTATGCAAGTTGGTTCTTGTATAAGTTGAAGTAGGTGCTTCCATCTAGTTGGTGCTGGAACACTTAGGGAGTTGGTGCTTCCTTCTAGTGGGTGCTATAGAAATCAGAGAGTTGGTGCTCTCAGCAAGTTGGAGCTCATAAAATAGAGGTAGTAGCCTCGCATTGAGTTGGTGCACAAATATAGATGATGTACAGAACTTAAAAGACTACCTATCATTTCGAAGAATAAGAGGTTTTATCCCTTTATGGGTTTCCTCGTGAAAATCTGTCTCTGTGTATATCTTGTGTGTGACTGATACTCATTATTTATGTTATCCATATCTTGTATAATATTGATGGTTACTTGGAGAAGATTAAAAATGGTTTAATAGTCTTAAAATTGTTTAAGCACAGTAACAACTGATTCACATCTACCTCGTTATAGCCATGCCAACATCACTTCAATGCCATATGTAACATTGTGGTTAGCCCACATGTCACAAGGATAAGGTTCCATGTGTCACAGGTGTCGGCTAGACCCCTAGAAGTTCCAAGCTCCTTTCCTTTTTAGAAAATACAGTGTCCCGATTTCCTGGTGGGTCGGTGCCCCAGTCGGCCCATACCATACCCCGTAGATGTTTCCAAGCTTTGTTTCAGTGTTTTCATCATGATACCCTGGTATCCCAATGGGTTGGATGATAGGTAAATTGTTGCATAAAATAACATCTCAACCCCATGTCATCTCCCACATCATCCTACACACATGGAAGGGGTCCACGTGAATGCCACGTCGGCTTGAAAGACCTCTGCAGAAAGGAAATGCCCAGAAATTTCAGAAGGGTATCGAAATTGAGAAAATGAATACTAATTGTAAATATATCAAAGAAAGGAATCCAACTATTCTCCCATAATATTGTTTTGAGCAGTAGATATCACATTCAACTAGGAAGAAGATGACTAGTGACCTTAAGAAACAAAAAAAATTATATAAATTTTACTGTCCTTTTTTCCAGAATGTGTATCCATGTTTATTCCTTTGTATAATAGAAATTATGTTGCATTCACACTTTCTTGTGGAATTAAGAGTATAAACATATCATTTCAATCTAGGAATGAAGATTCAAGAAATGGAGGAAGGAGAGGAATCCTTCAGTCATGAGAGAGAAGCCAAAGGTTAGAATATCAATGTTGGAAATGTAGAGAAATAATCTAATGGTCACAAGAGAAGAGTGGAACCATAAACATTAATAGAGACTGTGAGAAGTTTGATAATATAAATATAGAGTTACAAAGAATACAATGAGAGTATGATGAAATAACATAACCAAATAAATGCTCAAATGATGCAAAGCCTAAATTAGTTTCAGAGGCAAGAAATGAATGGATCAAGTTCAAGACAAGGGGAAGAAGGTAGAAAATATGAAATAAGAGATAACTACAAAAGAGCAAGTCATTCAGGAAGGGATAGTGGAACTTATAGAAATCACTCACCTCCTTACTCAACCAAGAATTCTTTTGCATCTAAGGATTCAAGGAGCAGTCTGGAGGCATCTCCTATCAGACATCAAAGAAGAAGACATGAGTGGGATGGTTTACAAAGAGATATGAGTAAGCTTAAGGCACCATATTTTGATGGAAAGAGAGAAAGGGAAGATGATGCTGAAACCTAGTTACTTGGAATTAAGAAGTGTTTTTCAGTTTCACAACTATTCCTCTATTATACAAGACAAAATTTCTACTTTCCATTTGCATGGAAAAGTTGCTATGAGGTGGGATCAATTGAAGCTAGTTGAACACATCAATCAGAACAAGATCACTTGGAAGTAGTTCAAAAGTTATTTTTATAAAGAGTATCTTTCATAGCACTACTATGAAAAGAATATGCAAAATTTATTTTGAATTAAGTTGGGGAGCATGACCATGGGAGAATGTGAAAATAAATTCTTGGGATTGCTGAAGTATGTGTGATTTTTATCAAGGATGATAGGTTAAAGGTATTTATGTCTTTGAGTGGATTTCCATCCTTTTATAGAGATAATATTCAATATGACGAGCCTAGAACTTTGACAGAAACCATTAAAAAAGCAAGGTACATGTATGAGCAAGGAAAGGGTAGAGAATATTTGCAAAAGTCTTGGAAGGATAAGAAGAAGGAGAAGTATGATCATAGAAGGAAGGGATTCAAACCTCCTTTCATAAAAAATATTCTAAATACAAATAAAAAATATCAGTATGCTAAGCATGATTCCAAGAAAAAAGACTCCTTGGGAAAAAATGGGAAGACCACCAATCCAATGTTGGGGATGCAAATAAGACCACACATATAAGGACTTCCCTCTTAGAGGAGATAAAATCAATACCATGCACAACATCCAAGAAGATAATACAATAGAAGACATGGGAATAATTATTCCAAGAATATATGAATCCTTAGAAGATTGACAAACATAATAGAAATCCTATATGATCGAAGTGGAAGGTAATGTCATTAATAATCTTATTAATATTTTAATTGACTAAGGAGAAATTCATTTTTACATTGATCCTAAAGTAGTAGAAAGAGCTAATTTCGAGAAAAGTAAGCTCAAAAAATCAAGTTAAGCTAGCCACTGGAACCAAAAGAAGGATTGATGAGACAGTCAGAGGCTATCCAAAAAATATGAATGGAGTAAATGTAGTTGTTGATATGAATCTCATACCATTAGGATCTTATGATATCCTAATTGGAATGGATTGGTTGGATAAGCATCATGTTGTCCTAGATTGTCATGACCAGACATTTACATGCCTTGATGAATAAGGAAAACAAAGAATTGTGAAAGGAATCGTGAGACCCATTTCTATAAGGGATATTTAAGCCTTAGAACTGAAGAGATGTTTCAGGAAAGGATGTGAATTGTATGAAGCTCATGTAGAAGAACTAGAAAATACAAAAGAACCAAGCCTTGAATATTTTCCAGTATTGAAATAATTTGAAGATGTATTCCAAGAAATACCTAGATTGCCACCAAAGAGAGAGAGATAGATTTCTCTATTGATTTAGTACCAGGAGTTTCCCCAGTATCATAAAATCCTCAGAATGAGTACACCAGAATTAAGGGAATTGCAAATGAAGCTGGAAGAATTGTTGAAGAAAGGGTACATACGCCCAAGTGTTTCACCTTGGGGATCACTAGTACTCTTTATGAAAAAGAAAGATGGAACATTGAGGTTGTGTCTTGACTTCAGACAGTTTAATAAAGCCACTGTGAAGAAAAAATACCCTATACCCATAATTGATGACATCTTTGATTAGCCAAGAGGAGAAAATATATTTTCAAAGATATATTTGATATCCAGATACCATCAGATAAGAATCAATGAAGAAGACTTCAATAAGATAGCCTTTAGAACCAGGTATTGACATTATGAATTTGTAGTGGTGCCATATGGACTAACCAATGCACCAATTGTCTTTAGGTGCTTAATGAATGACATATTTAGAAATTATCTGGATAAGTTTGTCATTGTATTCTTGGATGACATACTTATTTATTCTAAGTCTAAGGAATATCATGAACACAATTGAGGTTGGTGCTGCAAGTACTGAGGGAACATCAACTTTATGCCAAGATAAGAAAGTGTTCTTTTTACCAAGAAAAAATCCATAGTTTGGGGCACATTATTTCAGAACAAGGCATAACAATGGATCTAGAGAAGATTGAATCCATTAGAGGGTGGAAAACACCAAATAATGTTTCAGAAGTTGGATCTTTTATGGGATTAGCCAAATACTACATAAGGTTTATAGAAGGGTTCTCTAAGATTGCTTAGCCCATCACTTCTTTGAAAAAAAATGGAACTAAGTTTGTATGGATATCATAATGTGAAGAGAATTTTAACTTGTTGAAATAATTACTTACTAGCACACCTATTTTAAAGATTCACGACCCAAATGAAAATTGTATGGTTTGTACAAATGCATGCAGGGAAGGACTTGGTGGAGTCCTCAATAAAAATGGAAATGTCATTAGTTATGAGTCTACAAAGCTTAAAGAACATGAAGGGAAATATTTCATGCATGATATGGAGATTGTTTCCATAGTTCATGTCCTTAAGAGGTGGGGAAATTATTTAATGGGGAAGAAATTTGAATTGAGGACAGACCACAATGGTCTAAAGTATCCTTTTGAACAACCAACTTTGAATGTCAGACAGACGAGGTGGATGGAATTTTTAAGTGAGTATGATTTTGACATCAAGCATATCAAGGGAAAGGAGATTAAAGTTGTTTATGCACTCAACAGAAGAGAAAATATCATGCATGCTACAACCATTAGTATGCACCAGTCAAATTTAAAGAGTGGAACTTTGAATGTTGTTGTTACAAACTAGCATTACCTACAGGGAAAACAAAATTTACAGCAAGAGATTGTATATAAGAGATTCAAAGAGTGTGATATTAAAGAGGATGGATTCCTTCTGCATAAGAAAATAGTTTATGTTCCTAGTTCCAGAGAACTTAGGAACTTGGTGTTAAGGGAAATGCATAATGTTCCATATGTTGGAAATATCGGTTAACAAAAGAAAATTGTAGAAGTAATATGCCAAATATTTTGGACAAGAATGAAGGAAGATGTCACTAATTACATTTCCATATGTATGGAATTTCAGAGAGTGAAAGATGAGCATAGACTCCTAGTAGGTTTTCTACAACCATTTCCAATTCTAGAGAAGAAATGGGAAGTGGTAACCATTGATTTTATCACTAAGTTTCCCAGGAAAACAAGGCAACATGATTCAATAATGTTAGTTGTTGATAAATTGACAAACATTTCTCATTTAGTTCATGTGAAAATGACTCATACAACAACTAATATTGCAGAAATTTACATGAGGGAGATTGCTAGGTTGCATGGGATACCTAAGGCAATTGTATCTAATAGATATACATATTTTACTTCAAACTATTGGAGGGGATTATCTAAAGGATTTGGTACAAATATTAACTTTATCACAACATACCATCCACAATTATATGTGAATACAGAGAGGGTCAACCAAGTAATTGAAGACAGGTTGAGAATGTATGTGATGGATAAGTCATCTAAGTGGGAATATTACTTGCATTTGGTTGCATTTTCCTACAATAACGGGTACCAAGATTCATTGAAGATGAGCCCATTTGAAGATTTGTATGGTAGAAAATGCAATACTCCAGTGAGTTGGGAAAACCCAACAAACATAGTAGTACTTGGTCCAAAATCGCTCAAGGATATGTAATACCAAATGGTTAAAATTAAGAAGAATTTGAAGGCAACATAAGTTACGAATAAGAGTTATGCAGACAAGAATAAGATAGATAGAGAATTCAAAGTGGGAGAGCATGTGCTGTTGAAAATGAATCCCAAGAAGAACTCATTAAATTTAGGTAGTTGTGCAAAGATGGCAGCTAGATTTTGTGGTCCATTTGAGATATTCGACAGAATAGAGCCAGTTGAATATATGCTTGCATTGTCTGCTTCCATGAACGTGCATAATGTATTTCATATCTCTTTGTTGAAAAAGTATGTGCATGATCCTAACCATGTTCTTGATTGGAATTTGATTCAGGTGGATCCAGAGGGAGACTTTTATGTCTAACCAGTGAACACATTGGACATAAAGGTAAAATTTCTCTAGAATCGAGTCATAGAACTAGTAAAAGTTCAATGGACCTGATACAGTCCTTAAGACACCACCTAGAAGAATGAATATGCCATGCAAAAAAAGCACCCGCGACTATTTGAAGAATTTTGAAATTCTGATTTTTGATTTGTATATGCACTGAGGACAATGCCAAAATAAGAGGGAGGGGAATTTAATACCCTAATTTTGAGTCCCCAGTTTAATAATGCATTTGTTTATTTGATGAGAGGTTAGAGTTCCTAAACAATTGAAAGGGGCTAGAGTGCTTCGGAAATGTAATGCTTTGAAAATTTTAATAATAATAAAAATACATCATTGGTTGAGAGACATACAAGAAAAAGAGTGATAGGGGATATGATTCCACACTACAATGAGAACACCTTCTTTTGGATGTTTTTACAGCACCGCCCAGAACAATTATTCCCTTAGTTGTTTATAGTGGAGGTGGGTGACTAGATGTTTTTATGGAGGATTTTTTTCTATGCGCCTTTGTGGAACATATGCATCGACGAGCATCTAAAAAATACTGGATCGGTGCTTAAATGTTCAAATGCCATGTCACCATTCATAGAAGAGGTGGGTCATAAGAGGTTTTTGTGGATGTTTTTTTAATCGGTGCGTGTTTAATAAATCGACAAATTGGAACATTCATGAACAATGATGCCCCAGAGCCTCCATGTTCCCGTAGCACTGCAATACTTTATAATAAAATTACATGCACCAAATAAATAGCACTAGTTCTATTGAACATCACACATTGGTGTGTCTATCAGTCTAAAGGTGCACCGAGGTAGGGTAAACAAAAAAAATTACCAAACCAATTTTCATTGTTACAATGCATCTCGTGCTTTCAAAATATCAAGAAAGCACCGATTCTCACCTTTTTCCCTAATATTCCCCATGTCCGATGCTCTACATTGAATTGGATAGCTCCATTGTTGGATTCCACACATTTCCAAATTTTGGAATTTACCACAAATTTTCATTTCCTCTCAATGGTGCAACCATGCCTCCTTAGGATAGAACTGAGAAGGTAAATTATTTATTACCTTCCTATTTTCATTTTCATCCAATCAAAATTAAAATTTAGCTTGAAATTGGGCATTTTTTTCAATTTCGCACAATGTGCATGAATGGTTTGGATCGCCCCGAAGCGGTGTGTACTTTGTTAAATACACAATCAGAATCGTCATCAGTGTGTCGATATATGTTTGAACTGATATTGTTCAAGATAGTGCATTGTGAAAAATTACCAAAAAATGAAGTGGTGCATCTCGAAACGCCCCGACACCAGTGCAAACTAGGCTTATACCTGCACCAGTGCATTACACTTCATTAACTGCACCACTATTTCAACGATATATAAAATTTAACCTAGTGGTTCACCAAGTTTAATCAATCACCCTGAGCATACTCAAAACATAATTCCATAGTGAGCAAATCCACTGGTGTGTCTATACATGTCTGCAATGGCACTGTTCAAGCTAGAACACTACGATAAATTACTAAAAAACAAAGCAGTGCATATTTCTAGATGCCCCGACACTAGTGTAAAATGGGTTTATAACTGCACCGATGCATTACACTTCATTAACCACACCGCTATCTCAACGATTTATAAAATTTAACCTTGAGGTGTACAAAGTTTAATCAATCGCCCCAAGGCGTACCCGAAATATAATGCCTCGGAGAGTCAATTTTTAAACGCACTTCCACACTATAATAAAATTTTATCCATTGTATAAATCACACCATTGTCATTGCATATTACACCCCAGTGAACCTAAGTGTCGCAAATCACACCAAAGTAGGGTAAATTAAAAAAAAATACCAAACTAATTTTCACAGTTACAGTGCATCCCATGATTCCAAACTTTTAAGCAAGAACTAGTGCTCACGTTTCTTCTGAAGATACCCTCTTTTTAGTGCTCTACAACAACTTGGATATCTCCATTGGTGGATTCCACACATTTCCAAATTTTGGAAATTATCACAAATTTTCATTTATTCTCAACGATGAAACCATGCCTCCTCAGGACATAAGAGACCAGTTAAATTATTTATTACCTTCCTATTTTCATTTTCATTCATTGAAAATTACAATTTAGTTTGAAATTTGTGATTTTTTTCAATTTTGCATGGTGCGCCTGAACGGTTCGGCTCACCTTGAAGCAATGCCTACTATGTTAAATACACAATGAGCACTACGTCTGTTGCACTACATAAATGTATGCATTGATGTGATTCATTTAAGCACATTGCAATGAATTATTATATACAAAGCGATGTATCCTTCAAAACGCCCCGAAACCAAGGCACAATGGGCTTCTACCCGCATTGGCACACTTCACTTCATTAATTGCACTACTAGATCAATGATCTATAAAATTTAACCTACTGGTGCATCAATTATAACCAACAACATTGGGGCATACCCGAAAAATAATGCCCTGCGTGTCAATGTTCAAACACACCACCATACTTTACAAAAACATACATACATTGAATAAATCACTTTAGTGTTGTTTAACATTACACACCGATATAATTCACTCAAATAATGGCACTGCTAACATAACGATTTCTAAAATTTAACGTAGCAGTGCAACCATTGTAATCCAATGCACCGGTAATGTACCAAAATGCACCAGAACATATATTTCCCAATTTTGTAAAGTTGGGCATCTCATTGGATGCCTTGTTCCCAGTGCTCTGTCCTTTACAATGCGATGCATCCTTTGGAACTCCCCAAAACTGGTGCATAATGGGATTCTACCTGCATCGAAACATTTCACTTCGTTAACCACACCACTGGCTCAACGTTATATGAAAATTTAACCTAATGGTGCAAACATTTTAACCTACCACATCGGTGCGAACCAGGAACATAATGCCCTGGCACGTCAATTTTCAAATGCACCACCATACTTTATAAAAATCATACATGCACCGAATAAATCACATCGGTTACGTTTAACATTACCCACTGGTAGACTTCACTTAACTAACAACACTGCTAACATAATGATTTATAAAATTAAATGTAGTGATGGAACCATTGTAATCCAATGCATCGGTACTATATTCATAAATTATTGGGACATATATTGATTGAATTTACATAGTGGGGCATATAATTAGATTCCCCATTCCCGATTCTCTATCCTTTACAACACATTGATGTACAAAACATAAGTGCTTCACTATCACAGTGGTTCTAGTGCGTTAATAGTAACCTATCACACCGCTTCAACTATGATAATGGAGTTTAGCTTAGCAGTGCCCATCAGTGCACCAAACACACTAACGTCGTAAATACAAATTCATTGGTATACAACATGTTGGTGCTTTGGTAGACATGCTGCACTGGTGCAGTCGGTTTAACAAAGGGCACCGAGGATTTTTGTGCTATAAATTTTGGCATTGCAGTGCATCTTTGTTAACAAGATGAACTAGTGCTGGTAAAATCACTTCATCGGTACAGACAGTCGTATGGGAAACATCACTTAGAGCTTCTATTGTTTTGAGATAACACAACGACCGTGGGGCATATGAACTATTGGGGGAACACTAGTTTATTTTAAAGATTTCTTTGCAAAAAAAATTAATTTTGGATTTTTTTAAATACATGTCATTTATATATGTTTTTTTTATAATTTCAATTTATTTTATCTATATATATGTTCCTAACAATATTTGTATGTGAATCATAGACAATGAGAATGAGAGCAGGAGGAGGCAGGGCGATGATAGGTCGAGACATATGCTTTTGTGCGTGAGTGGGAGGCCATGAAGAGGGACAAGGAGGCTTATAATTTCCCTATTTCACAACATACACATGACCTTTTGATGGATATTGGCCTCCTGAAGTTTTATCAGGAGAGAATATCCCTTAAGGGGAACTCTGCATTGTTACATCAATTGATATTTCGATGGGATCATGGGAGACATGGGTTCAGGGTTGGTCCAGATATGTGGTATCATCGCACAAAGGAGGATGTCTATTTCATCATTGGGTTGACTAGGATGGAGGTGTATTTTCCACATTTCCCCACGCTACCACTCGGTGTTGTAGGAGAGACCCAACTAGCATATATGTGTATAGATATTCCAGTTCAGATATTCCTTCATCGTTGGAGTTCTAGTTGGACTTGAGAGAGAGAGAGAGGGCGTTAGGTTCCTTTGTAATATGCTCTCATCACTATCATAATATAGATCTGTTTGGAAGCACATTAGTTTCTCTATGTTGTACTATGTATATAGTTTATTCTGGGAACTCCAATTGATTAGTTGGGTGAATGTTTTTTTGAGATATCTTTGTTGTGCATTAGATAATTGTCGCTCTATTTTGCCTAGGATGAGATTATTCCCATTCACATATGAGTTGTATGCACTATTTTTTGAGAGGGTTCATGCCACTTGACAATTGATACCCATATTTCCTGCTAGGCCTATGTTTGATGTGCATATTCACATTTGGGGGAAGTTGATGCCCAAGAGGGGCCATTTCGAGTATCTCATTACTCCAGTGGGAAGGTTGATTATTGATTTATTGTATAGAGAGGATGATAATGTCCTCGATATTGTAGAGTACCTATATGTGGGGATAGATTGGAGAGGATGTCCAAACATACAATTTACAACAGAGGAGCTACCATATGAGAGAGCTAATATTATCATTATGTTTTGAATAATCTATTTTCATATTTTTATGTCTTATTTAATGCACATGTAATTTATCATAACATGTTTTTTCAAATGTATTATTTATTATCTATTATTTTGTAGATATTGGAACATATGTTGGGGATGTGCCTCCCCAACATGAGGGTGAGATGATGGAGGAGGAATAGGAGTAGCCTATAGTAGTACATATACCTCGCATGCCACACATGCCAGATTTGAGAGTTTGGCTTGAGGTAGCAGATAAACTATTTTTTGTCATGAATAGTCATGGAGTGGTACATGTACCCCATAGAGACTTATTATGGGTAGAGGCTCTCTCTACTACATGGAGGCATTTTCCTTGTGACATGACAATGTTTATGTGTCATATTGTTGGTGTGGTCAAACTCGTTGATACGTTGAGATCTGGTGCTCATGATTAGACTACATCTAGCTCATCAATAGATCCATCCACATTATCTACTCCACCACATGATCCTCCTCATCCTCATGATTCTCCTCCACATGTGTGAGTTGAAAAATCTATCGATCATTCATCCTCCTCCTCCTCCTCCTCTTGTTTCCTCTCCACATGTGTCTGAACCTGTATCCACGTCGGATCCTCCTTCTCCCCCTCTACCTCCGCTTGTGTCACCTTCCACTAATCATTGAATTTATCCTAGTCCACATGTGTCATCATCCACTAATCCCCCTCTTCCTCCTCTTCCTCCATATGTGCCACAATATTTTTATGCTTTGGACACTATGATCACATTGGGTACTGTTGATGCACATATTCATGATATTGATATAGAGACACTTGATAGTGCACTTATGTTGACATTTTGTTCTGAGATAATTGTTCTTGATAGAGGCTCTACCACTGATAGCAGAGAGACTGATGCACCTCGCTCTAGTGGTGGACCTAGCTAGTAGTGGCACTAATTGAAATTTATACTGATTTTTTTAGATTTGACTAAAGATCTATATATGACATGTTTATTACATATTTTGTTGACATGTATATTCATATGTATATCCATCATGTATATTATGTTTTTTTTATATAACGTTGTGGTTGTTGTTGTTGTTGTTGTTTTATTTCTAAAATTAATATGAGTATGCCAAAGACGAACTTTGTTAATGATTTCTCTATTTTAAAGTGAAATTTGATATGTATCACCCATTTAAATTTATAATTTCCATATAATGTTTAACTTTAATTTTATGAAAGCGTTTAATTTAGATTGTGATTCGGAAAAGTTATAACCATTAATGCCATATAATGTTTAATTGTTGATCAAGCTCAATTGTTTGTTGTCCAACAAGATACAATATGTTGATTAAACATGTTTAGAAACAAAAATACTTAAATATGATGAGTGAAATTATTGTGATTTGAATATTTATGTCTTTTTTGCATATTATAATAATAAAAGTATAACATAATTATTCACTAATAATAATGTTTTATTTTTTTGTAAATAAAATGATCTATATATTATCAATAGTGTATGTCATTACATTTCCTATAGTCTGCCACGTGTTATGCCACAGCAGGGAAACCAGGACAGGTGTCCTTCAAAAGGATTGTAATTGTTTGACCCATTACAGTATAAACAAAAATGTATCCATAAACTAGTCTCCATGACCTACTAGCATACATTGTGAGGTAGGGATTCTGCCATTCTTTGAAAAAGTGACAAAACTAGAAAGGAAACAAAAACCTGGAGGAGCTAATCCATGTGTGAACTCAGAATTCCATGAATGTTGTAAGCTACGATGAACTTTTGGTGACACATTAGGCATCATTTTTTAGCTAAAGCGTCTGTCATGGTGTCGAACAGGAGGTCCATCCATTGGCCAAGAATTCATTGATTGTGTGTCTGGTCATCAAGATTATGCCACATATAAAAAATGAGCTGAAGATGTTCATCCGAGATTCGATGAGGGGACAGCAGAGGAGGATCCTCCTCTGAATATGCATCCATAGTCTTTGGATGGTTCTCCACCTACCAGTTAGGAGGAATTTATTCCTCCACAATACATCCACTAGTGTTGAAACTGTGAACCTATGTGTGGATGCTGGGAGGGGCAATTTCAGGATGGAAACTCAGTGGAGGAGTATGGTCCTCTGGAGGGGGAGTTTCCTCTTCTAAAGGGAAACTTCTGAATTCCATTGTAGGATTGGAGAGGGGTGGCGAGGTTTGCTGAGGCGGTTCCAACCAGTTTTGGCTTGGATTGGGAGTGCTTATGGTAATTAGAGCAAGTTGAGAACGATCGAGTGTATTGCGTCTGGATAGGGCATTGTAATACAATGATCCCATTTCATATTTTCCCCTCTCTCTTGGCATGGCGTAGTGATTATGGGAGGGACTGTGAAGGATGACCAGTGGAAGAGTAGTGGCGGGTGTCTAGAGGTGTGAGAGCATGAAAGAGTGGAGGAGCAAAAGAGGTTGTAGAAACAATAGAATAGGAGATCTCTCAGGGGTGCTAGCCTTCATAATGCCTTGCAAATTGACAAGGAGGATCACCATGAAAGCGAAGGTGACAACTCTCCTAGGCCTGGTACCTACCTTTGTACGCCTAACCTGGTTCACATGAGGGTCCATTAAGCCTGCAAGGATATCCCAACACACTACCATAACTCCAGGCTTAGTGCAGGTCATTCAAATGGAATGGGAGAGAGGTTGATAGCTAGGGTTAATAACACCTGATGCTTCCAAATGCCACCTGTCGTTCGTTGAGGGTCATCTATCACCCCATCTAGGAGCACTAATAATAATGTCGATGATGTAATAATAATGCTATTTTTTTTAGTTTTTAATATTCTAAGATTACAAGACAAAGTTATAATATAATTTTTTACTAAAATAACGATGATTATATTTTATTAATTTTTATTTTTTCCAAAGATTTTCTTAATTTATATTATCCAACTATTATAATATATGAAATTTAATCAATTAAATTTAAAATAATAACTATAGAGAATACTAATACATTTTCATCTACACACTTTCAATGAAATGGTTTCATAATGTTTTACTCTAATACAAACTTTATGAATCTTTTATTAACAAATAATATCACCCAACATTTTATAATTAGTATTTTAAGAATTAGTAAAATTGACAAAGGATTCTATACTTTTAGATAAGTATGGATCATTAAAATTTTCTTTAATTATGACTAGGCTCTAGAAAAATACTCTTTTAGAATTTCCATGTCCTTCCTATATTGACACTTATTTCAAGGAGAATGTGAAAATAATTATTAATATAAGTTTATATGATTATAAAACTAAAGAATAGAGTGGAATAGGTGAAGGCCATGATAGTTGCACTAGTTAAGGTGTGGAATTCCATCAAAGTTAGTAATGCCAAGTATACCACAAGTACTTTAGATGTTGCACAAAGTTATTTTGTTGGAATTGTCCTTAGAAGTTCCATCAAAGTAAGTATATATTTATTTGAATTTTGATTTTCTCAAACAATAAATTTTTTGAAGTTTGAATGTTTTTTTAATACATTGTAACAACCTCCCAAAACTAGTCATCAATGAGTAAGAAAAATAAAAAATAAAAATTCTATATGATAATCATAAGGTAACTTTACAATTCACACAACTATTTTCAAGGATCATTATTCAATTAATTAACTTAATACAACACTTGCGCAAATTACAAATTCTAATCGTCAAAAAACAACTTCTTAATGGACTAACACTAATTTCAAAAAGAATCTATCTAGTGACGCAATATGGAGTAAAAGTTCAATCATATTATCGACCTTACTTAAGGTTGTGCAACTTGTGCACTGACTTTATATAATTTATATAGATTACACATAAAGTAAATTACACTCCAATCAATTAGCATGTCACTCAACTTTATTGCATAGACGTAAAGTTCAATTTAAAAAAAATGTGTTCTCTTCCTTATTTCAATAATATAATTGTTATATATATGGTAATTATATTATATATACACATATGATGTATTTAGGTCTATAGATTTTTCAACTCTCCAATTGGAAAAGGTAGAGAACAATTTAATTACTTTTAAGGTTCTACACATATTGAACATATCAATATCATAGATAGGAATTATCTCTTAATTATTTTCATCATTCATTTATGTTGTGAAACAAAAATTCAACTCAAAAGCTAAGAACCTTAACCATGCCAAAATTTAATTCAATCCAATTATGTGTATTAATATAGATTGGGATGAGGTTCCTTCCAAGCCCTATTTATTTACATTTTCAAATTCAATCCACTAAAATGGTGGAGACAACAACTAATATATAATTCACAATTCAACCTTCATTTGGCCATAAAATGTAATGGCATACGAAAAATAAATAAACCATAGTTAAGTGTTCAAAAGTTAGTATCTACGACCCAATAAACATTTAAAATACTACAAATTATGTCAGGTCAACAAATATTTTTTTATTGTTTCTAGTGTTGGAATTACTTCACACACACCTAGGATTTCTTTTTCCTAAGGCTTTTCCTTGTTTATTAGTCATTATCCAGTCTCCTATATTTTAGGGGAGAATATTCCACCTGGAGAATATTTTCTTCAATTGACACTTTAGTTTGACTAGTTGAGTTGAGTCTAGATGTTGCATTGGTTTTGTCACCATGCAACATTGGGATCATCACCATGCTAACGCGCATTAGACTTGGTTTCATCACCATACTAGCACATTACCCTTTATTCCTTGATCTACTCCACACTACACTCTATTTCAGTTAGTTAACTGAAGACTAGTTGACTAGTTAACTCAACTAGGTGGCAGTTCACTCCCGTAACTGCCTGAGAGACTAGACTAGGTGTGTGTCCAAATCACTCTAGACCACCACTATGGAACATTGGTTCTCCTCCAGTGTGCATTGATTGAGCTATACAGAGTATATCATGTGTAAATTATTCATTATTCATATACGGTTAATGAGAATTCTTCCATTCTTTCTCTCTTGCTTCTTCTTTCTCAATTTCTCTCTACAAACATGTGTGGTATAAACATGTGTGGTATTTTCTAGCTAGATATATTCTATGTAGGTTCAACACATTTACATGGTATCAGAGCCGACAAACTACTAAGAAAAAGATACACCAAATGTTTTGCAGGTACAAAAGATTGAAGACAACGGAAAGATGGATTTCCCAAAAGAATTCATTCTTACACCTTACAATTAATTTGCATGGAAGAAGAGAATAATGATTCATCTCCAAACAAGAGGATTGTAGGTTAACCTTGAATACAGATGCAAAAAAGACATCATCCATATAAAAATCCAAGTACTTAAATCGAATGGATGAAGCATTTAGAACAATTTGCAGTCTTATTTATCCCGATCTCCTTTTTTACATATCTTCCTATAAAAACCACAATGAATCCGGGAACACCTTGGAATGGATCTTTGGAAAATAGGATGAGATGAGGGGACACATGTTGAAGGTGGAATTTCTCACATTGGATCCAAAAAGCTTCGACAATATCCAAGATTTATTGTCGCAACTCAAAGCTTGCGGGGTTGATAAATATAAGAACAAATGGTTCTCACCATTCTCTCCAAAATTGGTCCTGAATTATCTATGTTTGTATTAACATTCCGTTCAATGAAATTCACCTCTGGATCCACCTGGAAGATTCCTTCTCTTGAGGAATTTATCGAATCCTTGATACAAGTGAAAACCAAGCTCATCAACATGGGAAAAATCGAAGGCCCAAAGGTGCATGCACTTGCTATGCAATATGGAAGCCATAAATATCATAAATATAAGTATAAATACAAAAGGAAATATCATGCACATATGAAGAAGGGTACACAAAACCCTTCACCGATGCCTCCAGATCCAAAGGGGGAAAGGGAAGAAAAGGGGAGAAATGTTCATACCGCCATAACAAATTCCATCCAGAATCCACATGCATGCAGAAAAAAATAGATCTAATGAATCAAATACTTCAAAAAAACAACCTTGAAGATCGAATCCCCGAGGATGCCAAGAAGAAGAAGCTAGAAGATCAGAATTCCAAGAAAGGCAATTCTAGCCATACCTTGATTTCCATCAACTCCTCTCTCGATGCTTGGATCGTAGATCCAGGAGAATCACATCACATGGATGCCAAAAAAGTAGTCTATTCTTCATTGGATTCATGCAAAGTTCCTCCTATTTTGATGGGAACAACTCTCCAATCGAAGTCACTGGAAAAGGAAGGATTGAACTCACCAACGTAAGCTTCAAGAATGTGTTGCACATTACCAAACTTCCTGTCAACCTTCTCTCCGTGTATCAGATGACGAATTATGGAACCAAAAGTAAATTCATATTCACACCAAATGTTGTGTACATCTATGACATGAAAACCAACTCCAGGTTTGCTACCAGTGAGGTAAATCATCAATCTAGATTATATACATTTTTTGAATTTATTGAACCAGATCCTGCTTTACTGCTTACCCATGTTGATGATAGTAGTAGGATATGGCACGAATGGTTTGGACATTTGAATTTAAGATATATGCAACAAATTAGCAAGAACATATCGGTTGATGGTCTATGAGACATCCATTTCTCCAAAGGAGTCTGTGAGAGATGTGTTCTTGGAAAACACCCTCAAGAGAAATTTGACAAAGAAAATTATCAGAGAGCTTCTACGCCTTTAAATGTGATCCATAGTGACCTCATGGGTCCTTTTACGTATCCATCTATCAACAAGGTGAGGTTTGTTCTCATTTTTGTTGATGATTTCTCATGTTTCACATGGATTTACTTTCTTAGGCAAACATCTGAGGTCTTTCAACACCTCAAATATTTCAAAGCCCTAGTTGAGACACAGTTCGGAAAGAAAATCAAAGTCCTCTGAACTGATAATGGGGGCAAGTATGTAAATCATGAGCTCCAGAACATTTTTCATGAGGAAGGGATTCAGTTGCAACACATAGTTCCCTATACTCTGTATCCAAACAGAGTTGTTGAGAAGAAAAATAGATCTCTAAAATAGATGGCATCTTGCATGGTACATGCAAAGTCACTACCACAGAGACTATGTGCCAAAGCACTTAATTGTGAAACATACATCCAAAACAAATCTCCCCATATATCTGTCAAGGATAAGACCCCCTATGAGGCTTAGAGTGGATTCAAACCTAAAGTGACCCACTTTCATATTTTCGGTTCACGTGCATGGGCCCAGATTCCCTCTGAAAAGAGGAAGGCACTTGATCCACATAGCACTGAGTGTATTTTTGTTGGATACCCTGATGATGTGAAGGGATACAATTGTATTTATATTTCCTCAGATCGGCTCATCATTGAGCAAGGTGTACAATTCGAGGAAAGTGTCTCACATGTACCTCAGCAGACGCATGCAGACACCTTCATTCTTCCACCTTTCTGAGATGATGAGCATGCACATGCCAAATCCTAGTCAGAAGAGAGCTATGATTCAGAGGACTCAAATGATTCAGATACAAAGTTAGTAAATTTTGATGCAAAGTTAGAGCATCCAGATGTAGATGCAGAGATAGAGCAGAGCCCCAAGTGGGCACATACTACTCTTTAGGATGAAAGGGATATTGTTGATGATCCATCTGATACTAGGGGGACTCAATCTGATTTCGAGGAGCCTCCTATTTCACTCACTTCCACTGAACCATTTCCCTCCAGGCATATTTTCTTGGTTCAGTCTTCAGATCCACAGTCTTATGGCGAGACTGCTAGAAATCCCTTTTGGGAATCCGCCATGCAGGAGGAGTACAACTCCCTCCTCGAGAACTAGACTTGGGATCTGGTTCCCCTTCATTCTAGAAGGAAACTTGTTAGATGCAGATGGGTCTACAAGACCAAGAGAATAGTGGATGGATGTATTATAAGATACAAACCCAGGCTTGTTTCCAAAGTATATCAGCAGGCGCATGGCATTGACTATGATGAGACCTTTACTCCAGTAGCAAAGATGGATTCCATATGATTGGAAATTTCTGTTGTGGCGGCCAAGGGATGGGAAGTCCATTAGATGGACGTGACGAATGCATTTATTCATGGTGATCTCTCTGAGGAGATCTATATGGAGCAGCCCTAGGGATTTATGCAGGACTCATCTTTGGTCTGTCGACTGAAGAAGTCCCTTTATGGCCTCAAGTAGGATCTAAGGGCATGGTATACCAAGATGGACTCCTACCTATTGTCACAAAACTTTGTACATTGTAAATCAGACCCGAATGTCTACATTCTTAGGAATGTTGATTCACTTCTAATCTTATTTCTGTATGTTGATGATTTGTTGATCACCATTTGCTCGACTTCAACGATTTTTGCAGTCAAGAGGATTCAACATGACATGTTTTTTATGACGGACATGGGTCCGCTACACTTCTTCCTTGGACTCGATATCAATCAAGATGCATCAAGCATCAAACTATCTCAGGACAAGTATTCTTGAGATATCCTTGAGAGATTTCACATGACAGATTTCAAGTCTTCTCCGACTCCTTTCCTATCAGGAGTCAAACTTGAGGATGGTGGGTACACTCCATTTTTTGACAAAACACTATACATAAAGCTAGTGGGGATATTGTTATATCTCACACACTCTAGACCAGACCTCTCATATGTAGTTGGAGAAGTTTCCAGGTTCATGCAGGAGCCTCATGAGCTACATTGGAAGGTTGCATAGCGTATCCTTCAATATTTATAAGGAACCATCACCTTTTGGATTCATTATGCATCAGACTCTACATTATATTTCATCAGGTTTACTAAATCTAACTGGGCTGATGATAACACTGATCGCAAGTCCACATATGATTACTCACTCAGTCTTGGTTTTGAGACTATCTGTTGGTTGAGCAAGAAGCAGGTTTTTATTTATCTTTATTTAGTCGAGGCAGAGTATAGAGGGGTATTTAACATAACCATTCAGGCTATGTGGCTACAACATTTTCTCATCGAGTTGGGAATTCAGTTCCATCGGTCGATCGTCATCAGGTGTGAAAACCAGAGCACTCTGAAGTTATGCAGAGATCCAGTTCAAAGGTAGCAGACGAAGCACATAGAGATACACATGCACTACAATGGGGACTTAGTACATGAGGGGATCATTGACCTATAGTTCTTTCCTTCAACAGAACAGACGACATACATCTTCACCAAGACCTTCACTGAGAAGAAGTTCCACTCTCTGTGAAGTCATCTTGGAGTGAAGGACATAGTTTCCTAGCAACTACCAATTCTTCTTTTTACATACATTGTACCTTGNTAGTGTATCATTTGTATCTGGGTACCTAACATGACCTCATTTTTGGGACCCATTCTTTATTTTCACCATAGTGATGTTCAAGGGGGGTGTTGGAGTTACTTCACACACACCTAGGATTTCTTTTTTCTAAGGTTTTTCCTTGTTTATTAGTCATTATCCAGTCTTCTATATTTCAAGGGAGAATATTCCACTTGGAGAATATTCTCTTCAATTGACACTTCAGTTTGACTAGTTGAGTTGAGTCTAGATCCTACATTGGTTTTGTCACCATGCAACATTGGGATCATCACCATGCTAATGCACATTAGCCTTGGTTTCATCACCAGACTGGAAAATTAACCTTGATTCCTTGATCTACTCCTCACTACACTCTGTTTCAGTCAGTTAACTGAAGACTAGTTGACTAGTTAACTCAGCTAGGTGGCAGTTCACTCGCGTAATTTCCTTAGAGACTAGACTAGGTGTGTGTCCAAATCACTCTATACCACCACTATGGTGCATTGGTTCTCCTCCAGTGCACATTTATTGAATTATACAAAGTATATCATGTGTACATAGTTCATTATTCATATACGGTTAATGAGAATTCTTCCATTATTTCTCTCTTGCTTCTTATTTCTCAATTTCTCTCTACAAATGTGTGGTATTTTCTAGCTAGATATATTCTGTGCAGGTTCAACACATTTACATCTAGAAGTTGCGAAGGAATCTATAAGGAAAGAAAGAAAAAAAGGTCCTTGTGAAGACTATAGTAAGAAATATTTTAGTGATCGATCCTCTAAACTCCCATACAACTTACGACTCAGACTTAATATATCACTACATCACAAGTCACCATCATTTCAAGTATGAATGATACAACTTGTGACCAAGACTTATCAGATAGTACATCACAAATTAACATCAAGTCGAGACTGGAGTCAAACATAAAGTGCAGGCTAAAAGAGGACCACAGGAGTGCATCACAATAATGAAGTTTCATCTAGATGATTTAACAGGAAGACTACCTTTCAGTGACCTGATGTTTTGACTTATATTTGGGTTGGGGTTTCCAAGGATATGCATGCTGACGAGGCCAAAAAAAAAAAAACTTGGGTTTTCTATTCATGTTTTCTTACAACTCAGAATTTCAATTTTAGGGGTTGATAGGCCTAGGTTTTGGAATGTTAGATAGCTCATGCAATGCAGTTAAGTCTTACGGTTGATGGCAAGTTCCTCATATAGGGACCAAATAAATAGTCACGACCTCCTTCCAAACCTGGTTACAGCTGAAAACAATTAGCATTCGAAAAATTTAAAATACAATTGAGAAAGCTTCAAGAATGGTGTCGTACTTGATCTTTTAGATTCATATGGTGTCTTAAATCACAACAACAGAAATAAAAAAGTAAAATTTCCAATGCATTCAAGAAAAAAATTGATAAACATCATTCTGAAGCTATGACGAGTTGCAATGATAGAATTAGTGGTTCTATTTCCCATCCTTGTATAAAGTTGGAATTTTCGGTGGTATGGATGTAGGGTGCCAATTCAGAGTCAAATAAGGGGTTGTTGAAAACATAGCAAGGAAGTCACTGCGATAAATATTGTTGAATTCTTCAACGATCAATATCCAATAGTAAAATCTGGTCAATATTGAGCTGAGTAATGTTGGTCAATTCAGAGTAATGTTTGTTGTACTGAAAATGTATGGATCGATTGTTCTTAGTTTAGTAAAACAAGGTCTTTGTAACTCTAGTTTTATACTTGTTAACATAAATGGTTATTATATCCAATAGATCTGCAATATTAGAATAGATCATGTATAAATTTTGTATAGAAATATTTGTTTAAATATTGGTACATCAAATTTGAATTATGTTAGATGTTGAACTGGTGAGTAATGTTTTATGTGTGACTGTGCTTGAACATTGGAGTAAAGAAACAAAAAATCATGTAGATCTCTTCCTCGAGTTATAACTCGAAATTTTCCAATAGGGAATCTTCAGATCCTGATTCCGCTTAAGCTCTAACTCTGCATGTCTAGTCTCAGCCTTCTCTCTCAAGCATTTTGTGTCTTGGTACATTTATATCTTGGCTTCCTCTAGCTTCAAGATTGAATCAGAAATGAACTTCTGTTCATGGAAACATCATGTCGATTAAACTTATGGAGCTTAGATATGCTCACATTATTATTAATTTCATCCATTTTTCCTAGTACAAAATCTTTTGTCAGTCTCTGGGGTAGCTGCACCACCATTTACCTTAAGTAAAATCTGGTCAAGTCGTCAAATTCCCAACAATATTTTAAGAGAGAACAAAACTTCCATATTCAACAAGATTTTATAACTAGGAAAGATGATAAGGTAAATGGTGTTGTGGTTGGCCCAGAGACTGACAAAATCTTTTGTACTAGGAAAAATGGATGAAATTGATAATAATGCAAGCATAGCTAAGCTCCATAAGTTTAATCGACATGACGTTTCCATGAACATAAGTTCATTTCTGATTCGATATTGAAGCTAGAGGAAGCCAAGATATAAATGTACCAAGACACGAAATGCTTGAGAGAGAAATATGAGACTAGACATGCAGAATTAGAGCTTAAGCAGAATCAGGATCTAAAGGTTCCCTATTGGAAAATTTAGAGTTATAACTCGAGGAAGAGATCTGCATGATTTTTTTTATTTTTTTTTACTCCAATGTTCAAGCACAGTCACACATAAAACATTACTCACTAGTTCAACATCTAATTGAATTCAAATTTGATGTACCAATATTTAAATAAATATTTCTATACAAAATTTATACATGATCTATTCTAATATTGAGGATATATTGGATACAATAACCATTTATGTTAACAAGTATAAAACTAGAGTTACAAATACCTTGTATTACTAAACTAAGAACAATCGATCCATACATTTTCAGTATAGAAGATCAATTATGACCAACAATCAGAACTGATAATCATACAAATGTTAATACTATTAAAAAATAAAATAAACAGAATATTCAATACCGTAACCAAAAGAACAATGGTATATGATGTTGATATTCAACCTGGTGACTTCACTGGTACCTCCCAGCCAACGCTAGGGGTACTCTTCTTCCCCCTTATCTCCCCAAGCCGCAAAGGGGTCACACACAAAAAATTAGTTTTGTAGCTCAAACTTTCCCTCGCAAGGAGAGGCTTCCACCTCCTACGCAAACTTGCAACCCAACTCACACAAGAAAACTAGTCACAAGAAAATTTTACAACATTTCAGACATCGAATAATAAGGTGAATCCTCACTCCTTCTTCTCCCTTCCTTTTATAAGAATTTCTACCTTGACACTTGTCCTTTCATACATAATTAGATAATTTTTAATAATTGAAAATTTGGGATTATTCACCAAAAACACATGTCACTCTTCCCTCAAGTTGCACTTGTTTATTTCCTTTTTAATTTAAAAAATTTGAAAATTTTTCCTCACCTCCATAATTAGTTCTTAGATTTTCTCCTAGTTGTCTCTTAATTCCCCAATTTTTCCTTTATTCTGTCTGCTAACTCATTTACTTTTGGATTTTGATTAGTACTCTTCTCTTAGTTAGGATTTAGAGTCTAGTTTGACTTAGGACTCTAATTCTATGTTAACACCACATTTTCTCATGAAATAATTTCTTTTAATTATTCATTTTCTTTTATCAATTTCATGCACACATTGTGCACATGTCTTGAAATTTTTTAATTCTTCCTTTACTATTTTTTATTTAGTCTAATTTTTCCTTATACCTATTATTATAAATTTATTTAGGCATGAGCATTTATACTTAGGTTTTATTATGTTCTTGTTCATAAATTAATATAAAATTATATCTTCTTTTCTAACAATTTATAAGTATTCATTTTATTCTCTATCATCTTCTAAATTTTTATTAATTTCTCTAGACGTTTTTTGTTTCATTTCCTTTATCTTCATTTTAGATTATTATGCGGAATTCCCTTCAATACACACCCACGTGCTCCAAGGGAATCACTTGCCATTCTCTATGTTGCTCACTTTTGACTTAGTTTGGAAGTTGTCTGACACTTGGAGTCAATATTCTACTTGTTGACCTTGTGTGAGACTAAGGGATTACTGAGGAATAAGGAATCCACCTTATTTCATGACCCTCAAAAATATTCATGGGCGATTGTCTCAGTCCGTCCTCATGACATTGTGGACCTATCAATAACAAGGTAGTCGTTAACCTTCAGCTCAGGTCACAACGAGAGTGCTATTAGGCTATGACAGGGACACTTCCACACCTATCCCTAATCTATTTGATATCTATGTATGAACCCTTTACTCCATATGTGATTCATATTAGCAAGCATTTTCATGTCTGCATCCATTGACAAAATAATATTAATAACTCTTATACATGAAATCCATAACTAAAATCATCATCATAATACATGCATAATAAAACCAAGTACTCATAATGAAAGTCAATAGTCCACTCCCTAACTAAATCCAGATTCTAAGGAATTCTTTTGATGCCATCAACATCCTCATCGTGTCATGTTTCCTGAACACTCAGGAAACCTCATCATAATACTTGTCATTGGCATACATCAATATTAATAACATATCATAAATTTCAATACTCAATTATGACAATTTTTTTTACTTGTAAACCAAATCAACTAATCATATAGTACCATGTTTAGCTAGATCACTTGCACATAAGTGTCCTAAAAGAATAAATAAATGATATGAAAATGTGATTAGTGAAAAATAGATGTTACATATATTCATTTTTTCATTAAATAAAATGTAATTTAAAATAAATCTTTACTATTGTACGCCACCAACTTTGTGATATCTCAATCAATGCTTAGTAATTCAAAGGTTAACATAAACATATTTTCTTACAATACAACATAAATTTTCCATAATAAACAACAAATATGGCAATAAAAATATATCAAAACCAAATATTATGCCTGTACGTCTATTTAATGTATTTTCAATATGGTGGTTGTAAATGGTTGTTAACTTTTTATATCCAACATAATTATAAAATGAAGGAAAAAAAATAATGGTTCATTATAGATACCAATAATAAAATGACAAATCCACAATATAAATGTCCAAACAAATAATTTACATGAAAAAAGTGTTCGTTGCCATCACCCCGATTATATTCCTTCCTTTTCCTTGTAACATCGTTGTTCTAAAAAATATGTTTAGATCTTGGTTCATCTCTCAATACAAACCACTGATCCCCATCCAACACATCTGGGTAAAAAACACTTGGTTGCATTTTTTTGGAAAAACGTAAGGCTCCTTACTTTCAACCCTCATTTTTTAGAGTTAATACATATTATCCCACTATCTCGTTATTCCTTTAAATTTCTTCGATAGAAGGTATCCCACCACTTGCAACAAACATAACACATTGAAATGATGAGATGTCCACTTTCTCGATCTCTTGTATCTTCCCAATGTAACCTAACTTCCCCTCTATCAGGTTTTCATCACGGTGGCTAGCATGACTAGATTGGTAGGACTATGCCTCCACTCCACAATCTTATGTGATGTGGCCTTTATCGACATACTCAGTGGGAAAATTATGTCCATATGCCCACATAGGTGGGAAGAAATGGACTTGTAAAAATGAGAACAAAGGGTGGTGTCATATGTCTAATAACCGAAGAATTAATAAAAACATAAAATGTGCAATATTATAAATAGAATGTGGTACTCAGAGAGGTTATTATAGATTTTTTGCACCCGATCCCTATGTTTAGTTCATCTAGATCTTCTCCATGTGGGTTACGACCAAACACCGCATATTTCTTTTGTATCTGATCAACCACCCAACTGTAGGGATATATTTTTGGAATATTTTCTTTTAAATGATCAGGATAATGCATGCTTCTACCATTCAATTGTCTAAATGATTTCTTGTCACTATCTCATTTCCTCCACATTTCTTGACCCATGGTTGCATTTCCTCCACATTGTATGCAAAAATTCAAAACAAATAGCATGAGATCATATATATATTATCAAATTAAAGAAAAAATTTATTGATGGCGTCAAAATTTCTAAATTCATTGATGTATAAAATAATTAAAAAAAAATAACATGGGATGAAAATTATATTACCAACTTCATTGTAAGCAATTTTTGTATACTAAATTGACAAAATATAACTAACTTACTCTTTATCAAGCACCGTTTTCAAGTTTTTTGGAGTAACTCTCCTTCCCTTTTGTCCTCATATTGATGGTCTCCCAAATGACTTCCCCTTCTATGTCATCAATTTGTTTGATGTACTTACAGACATAATAGAAATGACTCATATACTATGTACCGCTCTGCCATAGAGCCCTCCATTTTTTTCCTTTCTCGAACAAACCCCTTCAAGTTTTTCATGTACATTCAATGACATGAGATCACCATAGCTAATTCAACCTCATTATATAGGTGAACAAGAATATAGACTGGCAATTTCATAAAACTCGTGGGAATTTCCTTCTCAAGCATACAAACAATATCAGATATCTCTCGATGCCATTGTGGAATGCTAGCCATATGAATATCCCTTCATGTGATCAAATGTAAAAATGCAGATAATTTTGATATGGAACATCACAGGTCTTGGGGGAAGTCATGGTTCACACAAACACACATGAACAAAGGATAATGACACTACAAAATAGACACACACACCATTCATTTCCATAAATCTATAAGTGCATAACATATTTTTGCATATGTCAGTATATAACTAGAAGAATCATCTATTCAACATACAAACCCTTAGAAGGTTTAGATGGTCATGTGATTTAAACCTCGAACAATTCCCATATATAGTGAATCAATGTCATAGAGTCGACCCATACAAAGAAGATGCATTCACACCCAATCTAACATCCTTCTCCATGAAAAGATCATCTTTCTTCAAAATACATGGAAAATCACCTTCTTTAAAAGAATAAGAGGGATAAACCTCTCCTCTAGTTCTGTTTCTTGGCCAATGTCTCTTTTTAGTATTCAAAGCAATAATATCTCTCCTGACAGCCATTGTGTCACTTTTATTCCATGATATGTTCCTACATAAAGAATATGAAACATTTTTTAATATATGTGTGGGATCTATTAAGTGGCCAATCTTAATATGCTCCAATATGGAATATCATAAAATACAATTTTCCTTTTCATCCCAATGAGAATTTTCTCAACACAGCTGTCAAAAAATTTAGGATCATTGAACGTAGGTTCCCCATTTGAATCAAATAATTCTACCATTTCCTTCTCCTTCTCTATGTCATATTCCATATTCCAATATGTTGGTGTCATTATTTCAGGTCTCCATGTTCTCTCTGGTTTACCATTGAAAGAAGATGCAACTCTTCTATAAGGGTGGTCTTTTGAGAGGAATACCCTTGAACAGTCATACACCGACTTTCATAGGTCATTGGACAACCTAGACTTTATATAAGGTCCACAACACTAACATCCATGATACATTTTTATTACAAGACCTGCGATGTTAACATATACATAGCATGTTAGTGTCAAAAATACAGTTGCACCAAATGAAGTATGCCAAATAAAATTACAGATATAAACAAATCGATGAACATGCTTACCAGATAAAACTCCTAGTCCTAGATAATCATGCATGGTGTATGAACATATGCCATAGAACATAAAATACCTCTCCATTGGGATCCTTCTTGATATATCATATACATGCATCCATTCCCATAATTGATTGAATTCATTGATTAGTGGTTGGAGGTAGACATCCATTCTCTTCACTTGTATTCTACTTAGGACTATAAGAGCCAACATAATATGTTCATTCTTCATGGAAAACCATGGGGGGGTATTTTTGTTGATCACTACCATTGGCCAAATAGAATATTTTATTTTTTGCAGGGAATACGAGTTAACTCCATCCATAGATATTCTCAATCAGAGGCTCCTTACTTCATCCTTGAATTTGTTAGGCCATGTATCCTCTATATGATTCATTGTTATTGAATCTGTCATGATTCAGATAACTCCTAGCTCACTTCTATGTGAGGCATGCCACCCTTGCAACAACGCTAATTTTTTTCAATGAAAGAGTCTTTGAATCCTTATAATTATAGGCATGTTCCTCAATATCTTACGAGGAGGACGATGTGCCTTACCCTTTTTTTTTATTTATGGTACATGTCATGCTCACATTCTGGACATATGTCTTTTTCTGCATATTCATTTATGTATAGAATACAATCATTTGGACATGCATGGTATGATATGTACTCAACGCCTAGCATTTTCAGCATTTTATTTGCCTCTGCATAGTTATCGGGAAAGCGATTATCACTCGGAATTACCTTATTTTTGAAAAACCTGTGATTAATGGGAAATAGAAATTTACACTGTCATTAAGCATGAATGAAATCAACCCTTTTATTCCTTCATTATGTGACGATATTCCTTAAACATTTAGGGGAATTAATGGTTAGTTACCTCAAAATTTCCATGAAACACGCATCTGACATACCATACGCTGCTTTCAATTTATACAGAAACATTGTTGTCCCTAGTTGGGTAGATCTTGGAGACTCTTGTACTAGACCAAATAGAGGGGTGGTGGAAGAAAATTTTACGTTTTTGTAGAAGGTATCTATGACATCAACGTCATCCCCTAGCTCATTTTTTTGGAATGCATCTAACACCATTCCCTCCATGGCCTAGCTATCCCACAAGAAATCATCCATACCAACCTCTATATCATTTCTTTCATCCCCAACATGTGAATAACTAGTGTTACTGTCAAGTTTTTGAATTGGTGACTTAGGATGTAGTGGGAATTGAATAAGTGGTTTTTCAACCATTCTCGGTATGCTTCCTCTCCAAGATATTTTCCTTTAACAACAAGCTCATGACTTGACATCGAAGTGGAGTGAAACAATAAATGGTAGATAGGTCGCTCATCATTAGAATCCTGATTGTAAAAATATTGAACATTACATTGATAATATTAGTAACACAATGTTTTTAATATGTTCAAACATTATACCAAACACTTATTAGAAGCATGGAAATTTTCTTCCCAATAATAAACATGAAACCAACCCCTTTATAAAACAAATGGAGAATTAAGAAATAAATTTTCTTTAGATCCATTGAAAATCCAAAAATACAATTACTCAAATATATTTTTCTTATGCCCTATGGGGTTGTCTACATAAAAGAGATCAAATTCATGGAGTAATATCATTGAACCAGGATAGTTGATGGAAGATGGCATGTTAGGATCGGTAGGGTAAAGAAGTTGTTCATTTTCATCAAACATTTGCTTGCAGTATCTTTCTCCTCGTAAGAGCTTGCAGAATTTTGGGACCATGAATATCTTGAGCATATGAACTCGATCATGAATCTTGATCCTGCAAAACTCAATGAAAAATTATTAAAATGCACATGCATACATAACATAAATTCAATGAGATAAATGAATTATCAATAAAATCTAGACGTACTACAATCAACGTGAGAGTACTTGAAGGAGTTCCAAAGATATGTAATGAGGCAATGCTGAAATATGAAGAATTGGCCATTTGATATTATAATTCTTTTTTTCCTACATTTGAACCAAAAATTGTCATGTTGGGTAGCATAGATAGAAAAATCTAACTTCAAAAATATCTTTGAATAACTTATACAACTTCACAATACACTTAAAAAATCATTTCCTTTTTCTACAATATCATTGTTTTTTTTTGCCCAACTATACGATAAATCTCATTTGGGATTTACAAAATATGAAAATGTTACTTGATCCCTAAAAATATCCTCCTCGAGCATAGCAAACATGAATTTTATTCTCAAACCCTCTCTCACTCTCTTCCACCTTCCCTCCCCTTCTCTCTCTATATCACCCTCCCCTCTCT
>ML785832.1:0-79096 GCA_009831015.1 Picea engelmannii | reverse complement strand
ATAGTATTATTTTGAACTCACTAGATCCATAATATAGTCATCAGTGCGTTTTGAGGAGTCATATGAACCAATACATATTAATTATAATAACACACCAACATGTACTATTGATAAAATGCATCGTTCCACAAATGATATAATGTACAATAATACTTATTGTTTCAAAATTGTACAGAGATCATGTTTAAAATATTAACCAGTGCACTAAAATGTTTGTCATATCGGTGCATTATGTTTATTATACACATTGTTCAACTAAATATTATTTAGGCACCAATGCCTTTACTATATTATACACACTAGAGCATACTAAAAATAATGTTGCCGACATATCGATATTGACTAATTATAGAAGCACTGGGGCACATTCTATCTTAAATGCACTGGGTCTCCGAATAACATCATCACACTACGACTAACTATAACTTAACTACACCAGCATGTACTGATCCTAAAGTGCACCGGTGCATCATAAGAAAAGAATGTGGAACCAGTGTGTAGTAATTATAAGAGCATTGGTGCTCTGCATATGACGAAAAAGGGGGAACCAATGCGCATTAGTTATAAACACACTTGAGCATTTTTTTATTATATTTAGTTCCAGGGTGTTTTTATTATATTATTGTACCTATGTATTTGATTATATTAACGTACTGATGGGTGCATTTCAATACCGCACGGTTTGTTTTGACAAGAAACACACCGAGAAAAAACCTTCACTGCAACTTTTGCCTGCCCAATTTTTTTTAGTTATATAGAACATCCACTAAAACCTCCATATTCAATAGAGGAGGTTGTAGTAGAGGTTTTCTTGAAATTTTTGCCAAATTTGGTTACACTAAAAACCTTCGCTGCAAGGTGTTATCCTTGAAGTGCCACAAGAGAGGGGGGAATCGAGGGATTAAACCTTTATTCTTTGTTTAATTAATTATCACGCATGGTTGTGTTCAGGGGGGGATATGAGGGGGAGTATGAGTCTCTTGGGGAGACCATGCTAACCTTGGAGTGCCTGGATACAAAATCCTTATTCTTGATTATATTGGGGGTTGGAATCACTCATTCATATTTATGTTTTCTCTTCCATTCTTGCTCTGGGTCTGGGCATGGGGAATTAATTAAGGGAATATAAGAGCCATTTTTTATTGGTTGTAGTTGAATGTTAATTATTCCAACAATGAATTGATTCCTGGGTGCATGGATGCATTGGAATTTTGATAAAACCTTGTCATAGTTGTGATCCCTAAAGAGTTCCAACATTGATATTCTTGACCAGATTCACTAGAGGCCTAAAAGGAGGTGTACATCCTGAGGGACTAAGTGTAAGTGAAGGGTGTTCATTCTCTTTGGTTTTGTAGGCTAGGAGAAGAGATATGGTGAACTTTTGATTGTTGTGTGTTGAGAAAACTTTGAGAGCTTGAGTGTTGACTGGTTTGGGAAACTGAGTGTTATCCTGAAAAATGTCTTTATGGATTCATAGCCCTATCTTGAGGGTGACCTAATGTTGAGACATGGAACATCAATATATAAGGTTGGGTGGAATGTCCTTGGTCTGCAACTAGTTGGTGATTGGTTTTGTTAAAGATAAGTTATCTATGTCATATTGTTTCTCTACTTATATATAATTATTTCCATTGTGTATTGATTAATGTTTCTGAGATATGTATTAATAATATGCATGTTTGTTGGTTACTATTGTGCAAGGCATATTGTTCTTCTTTTATAAGTTTAATATGAATCTTGATGAATGCATGTGTTGTTTCATGCTTCTTTATTTAGTTGGTTGGCATCAATAGTTCGATTTGGATAAATAAGTGTGTTATTGGGTTTGTTGGTGACTGGTATGTCACAGATTGGTTCCATAGCACTTTGAAGGGAATTCTGGAAGTAGTGTTCCCATCCCGTGGTGGTGGTTGGGTGCATGACACAATGGGATATCTCACACAGTCATAGGTTGTCCTTGAAACATCCCTCTTTCTACCCCTCTATCTTCTAAAGGATGAGATGATGAATTTGAGACCTGATTTGACAAAGTAAGAGTCAATATTTGTTGTTGCACTCATCCTAGTATAATGTATGGATGAACATTGCTTTCAACATGTCTTCTTCCATCTCTTGTGCTTTCATCATCGCTCCTTCTAAGGTAAAAATTTGTGTTGAATTGTTTTCATATTTAACATTTGTTGGCATAGAATCCTTATAGAATCCAAGTATCATAGGGTCATTGGGATGTTGTCCTTTAGGTATTTTCTACAATGTTCTAAAGAAACAAATTTTAAAATATTTGATATTTTTTTTCCTAAATGGATCTGAGTGGATTGAGTGAGAAGTGTGTGTTATGCAATGGGTTGGGAATACCTGCTCATAAACATGTCTTTAATGTCATAAAAAAAAGTGATAGAACCCATGGGAAGTGACAAATACCAATCATATTATGGTCCTATCAATGTTTGTAGGAAAACTATGACCATAACATCATCATGTACTACTAGATGAATATCACCTATTTTCAAGAAATCGTTAATATGATTTTCTAGAATCAGGATACCGTCACCATTGAACACAAGAAATATACCCATAGGGAGGTTTGGTAATAGATGTTGGTCTCCTTCTAAGGCCAAGGGACTCATTCTTGGTCTTCTTATTTTATTTCTTTGTCTTTCGTCATTTTTTCCTTCATCATTACGCATTTCATTGTCCAAATCTTCAAGATCCTCCATCTCGTTGTATTTTGGCCCAGGAAGAGTTTGAGGTGGAGAATGATTGGGTGACATGAATGTAGGGGAGTCAAAAAATCTTGGAATAGTTGAAATTTCAGATTCAATATGTAACGACCCCTCCATTACTACATAATTTAAAGGTAAAAAAAATGGTGATTTTTTTTTTGAAACAACAATTATAACAAGTGATAAACGACAATGAAATACATCACTAAACACACATTATAATCTCATCACATCACTACACAACAAGAATGAAAATACACATCACTATTATTCATAGATCGACCTTAACACATTAAGACAACAAATATGTCTACCCGCCAAACCTACCCTGCAAGGTTAGGACCTCCAAGACACATAATCAATGCTCAATTCTAGGATTCATTCGATTGATTTTGACCATTCAAGTTCTTAGGACTAGCAACTATTTTGAGAAACAAGGAAGTATCTAAATCCCCTAACCACAATCCTATTTTGAAATTAATTCTAAAATCAATAACAACACTTAATCATGTTTTATTTTTTTAAGCACATTAGAATAGTCTACAACGATGAAACAATCATATAGGCGATTGTAATGACCATCACTTTACTAACAACCAAGAGTAAGTGAATACATCGAAATAAATTTTGATATATATATATATATATATATATATTAAAAATAAATACTTCCTTCCAAAAATTAAAGTCGAAGAACTATAAATGTAACATACCCATCCACCCAAGTCAGGCCATGCTACTGATTAAAACCGTAATTCCATATGTATAAATATATAAAAATTAAGCAAACAAACATATTTTGCAAATACACAGATTCATGCAGAAGTAACAGTAAAAATATGCATGCAGCATACACAAGAAAAACCCATAAACATAAACACATGTATAAATACACATGTAAATTAATACACAATTGATATGTATATTTTATAGAATACTACCAACTATGTGCATACCTTCCAAAATCCTCCCAGCCTTAGACCGCGCTGCTCAAAACTCTTAGTAGTGGGTCACCCCTGAGCTGGGACTAAACTCCACCCGGGTAAAGGGGATTTATAACTAGGCTAAAGCAACATAGAAAACATGAAGGATTTCTTCCCAGGATCCAAATCAAACTACCAGCCTACAATCTCCCATTCCCCACATACCTTTCCCACCCCAGGAAGTGTTCTCGTTCTCTTCTCAATAGTCCTTCAGCTACCCCACTTCCCTTCCAAGGATTCAACAACAGGCTAAACAAGAAGTCTCAGAGCATTGCAACTGCAGTTGGGCTCCCTCAGGAAATCATTTTCCCAACAATTCTCTCACCTGGAGAGAGTTTCCCATGGTCCTAACAACCTGCCTCTTCAATCCACGGGCCTGGAAACTTGCCTCTTCAATCCCACCAGCCTGACTGCATGCCTCTTCAATCCCACGACCTAACAACTCATTTATTCAATTTAGTGTTTAATTCAACCCATTACAGGTAATGGCGAAGACATCAACAACATTCATCTAAGGCATAGGTGATGGCAGCAACAACATTTAGGAAATGGAACAGATGATGGAAACAATGACGCTCAGGTGAGGAAAAGTACGACTCAGGTAAGGTATAGATGCACTGCTCATGATAGAGAGGTACCACATACAACTCCATGGGTGCATGCAATATCATGAGGTCAAAATGCTAGAGTGAAAGGAAAATGGCTTGTGAGTGCAGAATCGTGAATGCGTTGGTGAATAGGAAGAATGGGAAAATGGACTAATTTCCCCCGCATATATCTGCATGTGCCCTTGATGACACATGGCTCTCTGGGAGCTCATTTCTCTCCACTTGTGATTCATTCTCTTTCCCATAAGAACTTAGGATAAAATAATTATCCTCACCATAGTCTTTAGGAATAATATTATAATATTTCTTTGGAGATAAGCCCTCTAGATTAGCCCGTTTTCTAGGCTCTTAACCCCTCCCTTTCCCTTCCTAGTGGATTTTAATCTCCCATAGTATTTTATCATGGTTGGTATACATGCATGGATGTATTATATTAATGATATGAGTGTTTACATATGCCAAAATAGGCTCGTTGGCCTTTAGCATCTAGGCTCTCCGGCCTAATCACCACATAAGCATGCTGGCTTATAATCACTTGGCTCACCAACCTATAAAACATATTTACAATTTCAACTGGGGATCGGTCTTGGTGTATTACATTCCCCTCCCCTTATTTATGCATTGTCCTCAGTGCAATATATATACACATTTATCACCAAAATTTTAAAAAATCTTCAAAAAGATGTGGGTATTATGCCCACATAACATCATCATGCTCCTAAGTTGCATCCTTAGGGCCATGCTAGGTCCATTAGATGTTTACTAACTCTATGGATTGATTTCAAAGCTTCTTGATCTTATGGTCCAGTATTCACACTAGATGTAATTGAAAAGAGCCTTCTTTCTCCACCTGAATCACATTCCAATCAATAACATGAATAGCGTCAATTATATACTTTTTGAGAAATGATACATGGAATACATTATGAATAGAAATTGATGCAGGTAATGCACGCATATATGATACAGGCCCAATCCTCTCTAGTATTTTAAACATCCCACAATAACGAGCTGCCAACTTTGAACAATTTCCCAACTTCAGGGAACTTCTGGTGGCCTTCACTTTCAATAATACATGGTCGCCCACTTTAAATTCCCTATGATTTATGCCCTTATCAACATAGCTTTTCTTCCTATCTTGGGTAGCCTTTAGATTCTTCTTTATTTTCGACATCTTCTCTTCCATTTCCCTGAGTAATTCTAGCCCAACCACTGCTCTATCTGTTGGGTTGTCCCATCTTATAGGTGTGTTGCACCTTCTCCCATAAAGTGCCTTAAATGGGCTCATCTTTAGAAATGCTTGGTACCCATTTTTATAAGAAAAATATACCAAGTGTAGGTAGTCTTCCCATTTTGATGGTTTATCCATCACATACATCCTTAACATATCCTCAATAACTCTATTCACCCTCTTTGGTTTCCCATCAGATTCTGGATGATAAACTGTCCTAAAATTCAAATTTGTTCCAAATCCTTTAAATAATCCCTTCCAGAAATTGGATGTAAACTTTGGATCTTTGTCAGAAACAATTATCTTGGGTATACCATGAAATCAATCAATTTCCCTCATATAAATATCAACAATGATGCAGACCCCACGCTGACCTGGGGCCCGCGTGACCTTCCGTTCTAGGATCGTTCATAACTAAGGAGAAGAAGTGGCTCTCGGGCTCCTACTGAGCCCTCAAAATTATTATTCACAGGTCCACTACTTCCTTCCTATGAGAAAATTGTCTTTTCGGAGGCCAAATGTCCCAGCGGAGCCTTCTACGTGACCCTGTGCCAAACCGTGGGATAAATTCAATAGGCGGGAAGATTTTTGGATTTCAGACACTAACCCTTTTTTCTTCGAGAAAAATTACCATATGAATGAGGGTTGTGACCAGGCTCCAACCAAAAGGAGCTACTTCGGAAGCTCCATACACTTTGGGGTCTGGTCGATCTACCTTCCTTACCCCTCAATTCCTCCGAACTCGCGAACGGGCGAACTACTGAACACCGGAGAGGATCAACGGTCCACAATTCATGACTTGATCTACGACTAAAAATAGACTTCAGTATCCAAATATTTCCACCGCTCTAACACTCTATGCTCCCAGAGAGTCGAACCCCGAATTGGATCAGACGGTTCTCATGCCACCATAGATCAATGGTTATCAATTAACTTCCCGTCTTCGAGCTTTGGAGTATTTTAGAGCACTATACCTCAATTCCCCCGGAGTATCGATATGGTGAACCTACAGTGGGGGTGAAAGATCAATGGTCCTCCACTCCCCAATGACCAATGACTGAGATCTTATATGGGACTCCGACCTTCGGGAGTCCTAGCTACTCCTACTTGTATTACCTTTGGAGTATCAACCCTTTGAACCTCCAGATTTAGCACCATGTGTATACTGAAATCAATGGTCCACACATCCACACAATTGGATGGTTTTGATCTACTCTGGGACTCTAGGCTCCGACATCCCCGAATGGTCCTTCCAACGAAACCTTTGGAGTCTCAGATCTGGTGACGCATGTCTCCTGGCACCGATGGCTAGGATCTATTTCAGAATTTGGTTGTCTGAGTGTCTGCACAATGCAGACTTTTGTATTTCTTGAACTCTGGATTTGCAGATTTCCTCTCCTTCCTCCATGTGTCCACTCAAATGGATGATCGATATTTTCTTTGACTTCCTTCCCTTCAGGAATTCTCAACTCCCAACAACCTAATTCCTCTGGAGTGACGAACCTTCGGACTGCGTGATCTATCGACACACTTCCCCTCCAATGAATGGTGAGGATGTTCTCCACTCTTCGAAGCTCCATGTGGAATACAACCCTACACACTTCATATATCTCAGACCATTGGTCTTCTGGATCCAACGATCCACTGACACGCGTCTTCTATGGATACACAGTCCAAATTCATTTCGGGATTTGGGACTCCAGGAATCTGCACAACTTCACAACTAAATTCCTCTAAAGTGTTGAGACTATGGACTCTCGAATCTCCTACCACACGTCCACTCAAATGGGCGATCCTGATCTGTTTCAGCTCTCCGGTACTTCAGGAGTCTTGTAACATTTTTCACGTAAAAATGAAAGAACTCGTGAAGTCCGAAGGTCTTCCAGGGTTTAACCTCATGCTACTCACATGGATCTAACGCTCGTTGATCCTTGCGCCTAGATCTGATGGATGGGATCTATCCTTCTCCTTGGCACACTCTTCTTCTACCTGGGCTTCGATCTGACACTCCATATCACTTCCGACAGTAGATTCGATGGATGTTGTAGCTCCCTCTTACGTCTTGGTTGTGCTTTCCTGATTTTCTCAAGTTTTCAAAGGCTTAACCTTTGATGCTTCTCCTGCAGGGTTGTCTCCTTGGCATATGCTCACACTACACCTCGTGAGATTTCAAACAATTTAAAATTCAAAGGGTCTCGGCCATTGAATCCTTCAAATGGTTTCTCATGTCCTCCTGAGCTATGAAACTTGAAATATTTGGCCCCGGGCGCACTCCTTGCGCTTCTCTAGAAACTAGAAGATTTTGGACTTAGAGACGTTTTTGAAAATCTCCCTATTCTCTCCTTGTGTTTGTCCTCCCTGAGATTTCTTCAACACTTCGACTAAGTTTTGGCCCTACGCACACTTTGCACAGGTCTTTTTCAAAATTCTCTCTCCACTGAGCAACTATGCACTTTTTTCACTTATCTTCTGGTGTGCCCACTTGGCAACTTCCTCTTAGATCTCGAGATAGATTTCTCGCGCACTCCTTGTTCTCGCTCAATGTACCCCTGTAGATATTCTTCCCTCAGAGTGTTCAACAACTTAGGTCAATCTTCCTAGGACAACTTTCCCTTATGAGTTTGCGAATAGTTTTGGTTTTCCCACCTGGAACAATTCTCACAAAACTCAGGTACGAGTTCTCGTGCACTCCTTGCGCTGACCTTTTAGAGTTCTCTAAAAACTCTAAAGTGCACTCCTTACACGACCGTGAGAGACCAAAACACTCAGAGAACTACAAATAGATGATTTCTATCTACTTCTTGCAAAGGGAAACATGCATACATCCATAGCATCTAAAAACACACAGTAAGCATTCATAACCCATACAGAAACACTCATAAGCCTACATACAGAAACTCATAGGCAGGGAAATCTTCTCTTTGCAATAATCTGAATGGTTTGTACAATGTTTACAAAGGATAGATTGCAACTGAGTCTTATCACTTCTCCTCTCCTGTCTACAATTAACTCTCTCCCTCGTAGCTAACTAACTAAGTCCACTTTAAATACAAGAGATATTTTACAAAAGAGGGGCTCCTCGATATTTCCCTTCAACTACCTACATTAAAATACATTAAATTGCATTCATTGGACATCTAGTTCGAATCAAGCCTAAATCTATCTACCTGTTAGCCATTAAAGGTGACTTCACATGGGATCAACATTCCTTGAGCCTTACAAACTTTAATTTCATTAAAAAAATTAATTTGGGTTCAAAATGAGAGGGCTAGCGCATCTCTTCCCTAGGAATTTGTTCCCCCCAAGTGTGCAGATGTGTTGGCTTGATGATGTGTAGATGAGGTGGAGTGATGCTCATGTATCATACTCCCACACTAACAAAAATCATGAGCTCCTGCTCATGTCTCCCCAGTCATTGCTATTGAGATCCTCCAGGATCCCAAATCTGAAATTGTAGTTGTCCATATGTTCCTCTCCCTTGTTGTTGGTGCTACGGTTGTTGTCCTCATGCTACAATAGGATCTCCTCCTCTATTCAGCCTTCTCCTGTTGTTGATGATATCCTACGCTGAATTCAACATCATCCTTCTTATTTGTTCAATCTCCTCGTCTAGCTAGTCTATGAGATGGATCCTCCTTTGCAATATGCTTGACTACAACTCCTTTTCATCAATTTCCAACTTAGCTTGTTGGATAAGTCCACGTTGGGTTATTATTATTTCCCCCAGGGCTTCCATCTCTTCACACAAATCAAAAAAATCTACATTGTCTGCTACTCTCTCCTCTGTTGTAGGTTCCAATCCTACAATTTCCTCCAGTTCATCACCCTTGCTGAAAATTTTGAGCAATTCCACCGAATTCTCTTTTTTCTCCTTTTCTTGGGAAGATTCCAATGTATGCTCAATCTCCTCTTTCTCTACTATAGCATTCATTGTTGTATGTCTTTCTTCTTTTGCATCTGTAGTCATACACAAATTGTTAATTTTAAAAATATTTGGCCCCATGGCCACTTCCTTGGATGCCTCCTGCATCACCTCCTCACGTGCAACACTCACACTAGCCTCTACTAGGTTGTTTGGTAGGAATATTCCAATTTCCCTAACCATCAAAATCCATTCCTGATCCTCCTCCGTTAGCACTCCTTGTTGAGATGAACTCACCTTCGAGTTCATGAGACTCTCAGACAATCTTATCTCCTCTTCCTTGCCCACCTGGCAAGATGAAATTTATGTCTTGCCCTCCTGGCAGTCTGGAAGATCTTTGACCAATCTCTCTTCCTCACCACTGAGGTTCCTTCCAACCTCTGGCTCGCAAATGCAAACCATATCCTCTGTGTCACTGAGGTTTTTATCATGCCTCACCCACCTTCTCAACACCTGGCATTTCCTCTTGGAAACCAACCGCTGGATAGGCCACTTCTCTTTCTTCTTCAAGGGCCACTCATAACTCCATCTCCTGCGTGCTTCCTGTTGCATATTCATCATTAGCATATCAAGTTCTTCTCTAATCTCTTAGAGCTATTTATCCATCTGTTCTTTTCTTACCTACTTGTGGTCTTTTCTCTAACCCGATTCTGGCCTTTAGTGACCATTTTCTCTTTCTGACTGAGCTAAATTCTAGCTCTAATACCACTTGATGCAGACCCCACCCTCACCTAGGGCCCATGTGACCTCTAGGTTGAGGATCATTCAAAAATAAGGAGTCGAAGTGGATCTCAGTCCCCTGCCGAGCCCTCAAAATGCTTATTCATAGGTCCACTACTTCCTTCCCATGAGAAAATTCTCTTTTAGGGGAAAAATGCCCCAGCAAATCCTTCTATGTAACCCCGGGCCAAATCATGGGATAAAAGCCAATATGTGGGAAGATTTCAGGATTTCAGGCCCTAGCCCATTTTTCCTTGGGACAAAATCTCATATGACTGAGGGTTGTGACCACTAGATAAAATAAATTAGACTTGTTTGTTCATAAGAAAAAGACACTATCATTATGTTAGATTAGACCCCGATAAAACAAGGATCGAACTGATATGGAAAAAAATGGGAATGTAGAAATAAAGTCACCTTGAAGTCGTGTTCAACCATGAACAGAAAAAAAAATATGACTTAAACTCAGGAATTTTTTTATTAATGGATGAATTTGTTAGACACAAAATCGTATGCAGAAATTTTGGACACAAGATAATGATATAAAAACAACTCCATGAAACCTACTAAAGAATCCTCCAAATTTAGTGTGAGACCTCATCTAATAGTTATCCTAACAACGCCATCAAGGAAATACCCTGACTCCAATACCTAAGAAATATTGTCATATTAGAACCTAACAACTCTCATTAGAATTGTATAGGTAATGATGGCGTGTAAACACTCGTAGTCAAGGAGGAAGGTTCAACATCAAGAGTTTCTTGAACTAAGAAACATAGAAAACAACCCGAGCACTATTATCTACACGACCTATTGGCAGTCACATTTAAAATGTTGAAGGAAGTAAAACTCTACGTCGAAAATTAAAGAGCGCTAACGCCTCCCTTACTATTCACTCTTGTAATTAAAAGAGTCTTGGGTCCACACTGTCAAGAATAGGTATCAAGTTTATAAAATAAGTAAGCCATCGAAATTTAAACTTCGAGAGAGGTAAATACCAAAAATATTTAGTTACAAATTCGATCTCTCTCTCTTCCTTGAGTGAACATGATTATGGATACAAAGAGTATAAACGGAAGTAATCAAAATTTCCCAAGATATGAATTAAGATGATGAACCTGAAAATAATGATTTCAGATTGTGAAAATAATCAAACATTAACATGAATCTATTGCCTCAGACCTGAGCGGCCATTCACTGAACATGACTTAGCTTAATTAATATCGATTTTTTTTTTCTCAAGAACACCACACAATATCTTAAAGAACAATGATCGTGGTGTCATTTAATCTTACTTAACCATTCAATACCTTGAAATCCGATTGTTGAAAATTACATAATGGCATTCTAAGGATAAAAAGTAATTACATTTATAGGAACCATACAATCTATCTGTGCTATCGCACCGATACAAATTCTATCATAAATCCTATCATATATCATTTCATACAAGTTCAATATTTTGAATGTGATATGCTCATACACAAAAGAAACTTAATAACTAAATATCGTGACCAATTTTGAGAATCTTGAAGCTTGTAGTTGATCTTCTACTAGAAATTGAGTAACGTATTCTAGCTTGCACTTCAATGACTTCACTGGTACCTCCCAACCAACACTAGGGGTACTCTTCTTCCCCCTTATCTGCTCAAGACGCAAAGGAGCCACACACACACAAAAAAAAAACAATAGCTCCAAGCTTTCCTTGCTAGGAAGAGCTTTCACTCTTTCTTCAATCTTGGTATCCCAACTCTCACAAGTAAAACATAGTCCACAATAATTTTGGCAGCATAACCTTACCAAGAATAATTCAGATCTCTTTTCCTTCTACACCATTTGTTTTATAGAAATTTCCTCACTGACACATGTCCTCATGTACAAATAATTAACTTTTTAGATTAAATTATTTATGATTATTCACCCACACACTTGTTACACTCTCCCCAAGTTGCACAAGTAATTATGATTTTTGTTTTATTTTAAAATCCAATTTCCCTCACATTCCCCAATGTGTTCATATTTTCTCTCTTAGTTGTCCCTTTGTTCCCCAAATTCTCATTTAATGAGTGTCTCCTAATTAGATCTTAGTTAGAGTTGGATTAGGAGTCTTATTCTAGTTAGACTAGTGGTAGCTTGACTCTAGATATTATACTGTGTGTACATCTATTCTCTCATAATTTATTTCTTTCTATTTTAAAAATCCTTTTTATTATTTTCATGCACACATGGGCATTTTATCCAACCTTTAGATTTTATTCACCTTTTTCCTAGAGTTTGATTATTCTCCAATATTTTAACTTATGTCACAATTCATTTAGTCCCTTAATTAAATTTAGAATTAGACTTAGTTTTAGACTTAGGCTTAGACTTTTATTGGGATTTATAATTAATAAATTCATTGTTTAATTAATTATTTTAATCCAACAAGGTCTAATCATTTCAATGTTTTTTAGGCCACCTAGATTTATTAACTCAAGTTGTTTTGAATTACTCGACGTGCCCTTCAAGACATACCTCCATTATCCAAGGGTGCCACTTGCCTTTGACTAGTTTTGGAAGTTTGTCCAACCCTTGGAGTCAACACTCCACTCAACCAACTTTTTGAAAGACTAAGGGCTTCTAAGGAATAAGGACTCCAACTTATTGCATGCTCCTTAAAATCTTTGTGAGCGACTGTCTCAGTCCGCCCTCATGACATCGTGGACCTCTCGAACTAGGTAATTGTTAACCTACAGTTCAGACCACAGAGCGAGTGCTAATAGTTTGTGACAGGGACACTCCCACACCTCTCTCTCAATGTCGAGTTTCTGTGCATGGCCCCTCTACTCCTTATGTGAGTCATATTAGCAATAATTTTCAAGCCTACATCCACTGATAAAACCTGTGTCAATAATCCATATACATAAATGATACTGTAATCAATCATATGTCACAAGTGCGTAAATGAAATACTCAATCAAGATAAAATTTACTCCCTAACTCAATCCAGAGTCCAAGGAAGTCCATTGATGCCATTAGCATCCATAACCTGTCATGTGTCCTGCACACTCAAGAAAAATCATCAATAGCATTTGCCAATATATATACATCAAATAATAATAAGTCACAACAAATCATCATCATCATGTATAATCCATAATCGAAACAAAATCACAATGTACAATAACTGGATCACTTGCATGCAAGTGTTCTTAAAGAACAAGTCAATAAAAGTGTGCTCAATAGAGTTGATTGTTACATACACCCCCTCTTGTTTTAAACATCATCCCGAAGTTTGTACAATATATAAATGAAAGAAAACAAATGTATCTGACATAGATATAAATTTCTAATCTATCAAACAAGTAAGGAAAGTGTTGATGCATCTCATATGTGTCCTCCTAGGTAGTCGAGTGTGGACTATAGTTATCCCACTGGACATTGACTGATCGACTATTCAATGTCGTAACTTTCAAATGTGATGGTCCAGAATGCGGATTGTCTCCTTCATGAGAGCACCCTCATCCGACACTTCCAAAGAACTCATGTCAATAACATGTGAAAGAACAATGATATAATGTCTCAAAATACATACATGAAATACATCATGCATACACCTGAAAGAATCAAGAAAGGCTAGTCGATAAGCCATGGGTCCTTTCTTTTCCACAACTTCAAAAGATCCCACAAATCTAGGAGAGAATTTATCACCCTTTCCAAACTTGATTGAACTCTTGTGAGGTTTTACCCACAAGAAAAATCTATCACCAACTTCATAACTGTGGTCAACACGATGCACATTAACATAACTTTTTTGTCAATATTTCGCTTCTTTAATCCTCTGTATTATCTATTTCTTTTGTTCTTTCATTTCTTGAATCACTTCTGGTCCTACCAAGACCCTATCCTCAAGTCGATCCCAACTCAAGGATGTTCGACATGGTCGCCCATAAAGAAACTCAAACAGTGCCATATTAATGGTACTCTAATAGCTGTTGTTGTATGAAAACTCTACTAGTGGCAATAAATCCTCCCAATATTTTTGTTGATCCAATACATACATATGCAACATATCCTCCAAAATCTTGTTCGTTCTTATGTGTTTTATCATCTGTTTTTGGGTGATATGTTGTACTAAAGTTTAGTTTCATTCCCAAATCCTCTTGTAAACTACTCCAAACGTTCCTATAAACATCGATCCTCAATCGGATAAGATCCTTCTTGGTACACCATGTAATCTCACAATTTCTCTGAAAAATACTCTAGCTATGTCTGGCACCTGATACGTCGTATGCATTGGAATAAAGTGTGCACTCTTCATCAGAGTGCCAATTAACATAAAAATTGAGTTGTATCTCCTTGTTGTCAGTGGAAATACAACAATAAAATCCATCGAAATGACTTCCCATTTTGATTCAGGTAGAACGTGTGGTTGTAACAATCCTTCTGGGTGTTTATGTTCAAAATTCACTTGCTGGCATTCTAGGCATCTTGCCACATAACTAAATATGTCTTCTTTCATTCCCTTCCAGAAGAATAAAGGCTTAAGGTCTGCCTTCATCTTCATGACTCCCAGATGAGCCATGTACACTGCTCGATGAGCTTCACTCAAGATCAAAATTATTAATTCATCGTTAGGTGGTACACAAATTATTTTGTTAAATCTCAAGAATCCATCATTGTCTAAAGAATAAACTTCAAACTTTTGTACCATCATGGTATTTCTTCCAATAATATCCTTAACTTATTTATAACAGTCATCGTCGATCTCTAAAGTTATAATCCTTTATCAAAGATTCATCTTAAGAGGTATTACTGAGAATATGTGTGGTATCCGACTCAATGCATCTGTCACTCTGTTCACCGTCCCTTTAATATAAGTAATCTCAAAGTCGTATTCCCTAAGTAATTTTGACCAATTCCTTTCTTGCACATTCAATTCACTCATAAATATATGTTGCAATCCACAATGATCTATCTTTAATTTGAATTTTCATCCAATCCGATAATGTCACCAAACCTTCAAGGCATATACAATTTCTAATAACTCCATGTCATGTGTTGTGTAGTTATCTTCATGCTTTCTCAATTTCCTTGAAATGTAAGCAATCACTTGACCGTATTTCATCAAAACTCTTGCTAATCCTTCCTTGGATGCATCCGTGCATACCAATAATTTCCTGTCAATGTCGGGGAATTTTGGTATTGGTTCTCTCGTCAACTACTCTTTAAGATTTTGAAATGATTCCTCACATTTCTTTGTCCAAACAAATTTCTTGTTTCTCTTTTTCAATTCTGTGATCGGATTTGCTATCTTTGAAAAATATTTGACGAACTGTCGATAATATCCTACTAAACCCATAAATTTGTGTACTTCTTGTACGTTTTTCGATGATGTCCATTCCATAATAGCCTCTACGTTCGCTAGATCCACAATGATACCTTCACATTAATGAATATTCGATTGGTAAAAATAACATTTCGATAGTTTCCCATATAATTTGTTTTCTTGTAGACATTGTAGGACCAATCTTAAATGTTCATCATGCTCTTCTTTCATACGAGAATAAATTAGTATTTCATTAATAAATACTTGAACAAACTTGTCTAAGTATTCACGGAACACCCCATTCATCAAACTCATGAATACTCCTGGGTCATTCGTCAATCCGAATGGTAAAAATGTAAACTCATAGTGTTTGAATCTCATCTTAAATGTGGCCTTAGGGATATCTTCTTCTTTAATATGTAATTGATGATATCTCGATCTCAAATCAATTTTAGAAAACATCGTCACTCCCTTCATCTAGTCAAACAAATCATCTATTCTTGGCAACAAATATTGGTTCTTTATCGTCGCTTTATTCAATTGACGATGTTCAATACACAATATCCATGATCCATCCTTCTTTCTCATGAAAATGACTGGTGCACCCCAAGGTGAAACACTTGGACGTATAAGTCCCAAGTCCAACAGTTTCTTCAATTTCTTTTTCAACTCCTGTAATTCAGGCATTGACATCCGATATGGCATTCTCACTATCAGTACAGTTCTAGGCTTCAAGTCTATTATAAAATCCAACTCTTTTTCGGGAGGTAAACCTGGTAACTCTTCTGGAAACACGTATGCAAACTCTTGCACTACATGAAGGTTTTCTAATCCTTCCACCTCGCACTTTTCATTTAGTGCTAAGATTGCATAAATCTTACACCCCTTGCACATACTCTTTTGTAGACGTAGGGAAGAAATAAATCTCAAGGACACCCCCTCATTCCTTCCTACAATCACTCTACTATGTCCCAAATCATATGTTAGATTTAACCGTTCTGTCTTATAGTTAAGTATCACATCATGTTATTTTATCCAGTCCATACCAATCACTATGTCATAAGATCATAAGATTGTGACATATAGGTTGGAATTCGATACAAAATATCCAAAGTTAATGCTACATTCTGTAACCTTTCCTCCAACTATATGTTTGTCACCCGATGTCATTTCTACGTATCTAAACTTGTCCTGCTCGATCGCCTTTACCTTAATTATATTTATTGTTTCACTAGAGATAAATCTCTCTATAGCACCTGGATCTATTAAAATGCTAAAACTTTGGTCGGTGATTGTACCTAACATCTTGAGCACAGTGGATTGGTGCTTGGCCCAGTGGTTGTTCACCGTAGCATGTATCTTGTGGGACTTGCCCAAATCTCCAACTATAGTCGGTCTTAATGATCCAGCCTCTCTGGCCTTATCAATCGGATAGTCTCATTCGTAATGTGTCTCTCCACATGTCCAACATCTAGTCTTCATTCCAGTGCTCCTGGTCCCCGAAGTAGAAGTTGATGGCCTAACAGTTTTTGGTCTTGGTCTGTTATTTTGAACATATCTTAATTGTTGTTGTTGTTGTTGCAGACGACGTTGTTGATGTTGTTGTTGTTGTGGTACTCTGTAAGGAGTCCTCTGGTGAGGAGTATGTCTCTATGGTGTCATGACCATAGTTCCTCTAGGTGTATCTCGATGCCTTAAAGTTTGTCCGACTGGTATGTATGTTGTTGTGCTCTCGATGACGTATGTCTAGTATGTCTAGAAGGAGTCCTTCCCTGACCTTGTTGTTCAGCTATTCCTTGTGTATGAGGGCCTTATGAACTGCATTGTGCAACGTCTTAGGCATTATAATCCTCACCTTCACACGAATTTTTAAGTTAAGGCTAAATACAAAATTGTTGACCTTTAACTTTTCCATGTTCAGATGTGGAGCATACCTAAGTATCTCCATGAATCTAGCCTCATACTCTGTCACTGTACGACCACCCTGTCGTAAGGGATTGAACTCATTAAGATGGAGCTCAATGAATTCCTAGGAAAAATACCTCTCTCGAAAGTGTTCCTCAAACAACTCCCATGACACATCTTCGAAGACCATGTTTAGTTGAGGTAGGAGCGTCTTCCACCATAGAAGAGAACTCCCCTTCAGTTGAAATATTTCCATGTAGAATTTCATGTTGGAGGTGTAATAAAAAAGTGTGAAGCACATCGCCATATTCTCCAACCATGCCTCAGCGGCTGAGCTGTCTGGGCACCCATAAAATTAGGAAACTTCACCTTCTCGAGTCCTCTGTGGATAATACTACTACCAGCTAGACCGCGTTATGAACCCTCATTGGGTGTAGATGCTCTACCCTCATCTCAATACAGGTGGTTAATTAATGCCTCTGACATCTTCTAGAAAGATCTCATAATACCTACCATATCTCCCAGCAACCTTCTCTTGGTAAGTAATCTGTTCATCTCCCTGGGGGTTATACCCCTCTCGTGTGGATATTGTCCGAGGTGTCACACCTCTTCCTCTAACACCATGTCATTAATGGGTGTTCTATATGCACTAAATCCCTCAATTAAATTGTCAACCCAGGGTAAGTAAACTTAGAGTTGTAGAACTGTATGTGCCAAGGAAGAAAATCTAGAGGAAGTATGGTCTAACTAAGGAGATGGTATATCTAAGGGTTAATCTACTTAAGCAACGACTCTTTCATTTTTATCAATTAACAAATCCTATTACTAAACTTGAACTATTTACCCTATGCAACTTCAAACAATGAATCGATGGATTATTCCTAAAGAAGCAAATCAAACCCTACTTTGAACAAGTTAATCTATTCAATCTAATGAGAAACAACAAGTAAATTACTTTTTATCTTTTATCTTCAAGCAAGTAAGCAATCAAACAACTAACCTATCAAAACTATTCGGCAAGTAAACGCATCAAAAATATTCAGCAAGTAAACTCTATTCTTAAAACAAAACTCATAATCATTTCTATTTTTCAAAGGACAAATCGTAACCTACTTAATCAAAAAGCATCATGACTGTATTCAGGAATTAATCAAAACTACTCTTAATTTGCAATAACAGGAAATTCAAGGATGATGATTATGTCTTTGGTGCCTAATAACGTCACGATGGCATATGATTATTAATGATATCTCAAGAGGGATTAATTCAATGTTGAATTCTACAGAGAAATGAAAAGTATGAATTAAGAAATCTAACGAAATATTTTCCAGCATAGAAGAAACATTAAATATCCTGAAAATCCATGTGATCTCTAAATTTCATGCATTAATCATCGATGATTAAAAACACTCTTATACTAATTCAAACAAACTCTTATACTGACTCAAGTAAATTTGCAAGATTATAAACTTATGACTAAAATCTTAATTCAAATTCAAATTCAAACTTCTAATTAAAATTGCAATTCAAATCTAGAACTGAGATTTCATAAATTAAACTAAGTTAATCCTATTATTAAAAACTCAGATTTCAAACTAGAATGCTTGTAAAAACATAATCCAAAATCTACTTCTATCCTAGCATACTAAAACGAGATTGATAAGAAAAAGAGATCTATGAAAGCATAACTAAACTGAGAATTAAATCAACTAATAAAACGTGTAATCATTTATCCATCGAAGCTGCAAAAGAAACTCTATCTAAATTAATCCTTTGTTTTAAAGACTACTCTGTTTTAACTTGCAGAAATAAATTTAACACTTTAACACGCCATATAAGTTAGTATATTGCAAGCCAGTCACTAAGAAATAAAAGACACAACATAACAAATAACTATCTCCTACAAGCAACCTGCAAAAAGAGGAATTAGACAATTAAATTATAAACAACAAACACAGTATGAAAACTACAAAATACATATAACAACGAAATAGAATGAATTATAACTACACAACTGAAATACACAATCTATATATCTAAGTATTCACCCGGAACATTGGTGGGTCCCACATCAAGTTGTGGCTACTCTTCAACAACAAATCGCAAGCTCAAATCAACACGATTTTGTCATTAACTTAAAAACACAGTCTGAACATAAGTTTGCAGAGATTTCTCAATTACACAACAACATGTATTATTAAAATGATGTCCTTGGTCTGGCCACTACTAGTGGTATTTATAACGATTACAGTTTGAGAGGTCGACCACTGGAAGGGTCGACCTCCTCTAAAAATGGTAAATCCCATTAAATGCGCTCTAACAGTCTTTGGCTTCTAGAAACTGAATGAGCCACTCAGGGATTAGTATAACTGCCTAATCTGAGATTTCAAGAGCTCATTAGGTGGAGGTCATGAGGGGGCAAAAAACCTAGGTCATTGATTCACCCAGCACAGGCCACCAATAAGCCAACCACCAACTCACCTTCGCTCCAAGTGTTGGATCGCGTGTCAGATGAAGTATCGGATCGGGTGTTGGATGAAGTGTCGAACGAGCTACCGGATGGAGGATTGGTTTGTGAATTCTACCTGTTACACATGGATCACACATTAGATCCTCATAATTACCAAATATAACTGAATTTAACTCAAAACCATTGCAAAACATTGATCACGCATACCTGTTATAAATCCATAATGAATTGATACAAAATCCTTCGGAAACTTCTTCAAAATGGTTAATAATATATATATTACTGGTGCAAAAAGGATTCAATCATCACCACAAAACAATCAAAATATGATCCCAACATTACCCCCATGCCTAAGGATGTGCATGTCCCACTGCAAACAAAAATGAATTACCCAATATGACTAGACTTGTTGAGGAGGGGATAGATTAGCTTTAGAAGCTTCTTTGCTTGAAGATTTTGTCTTGGCCCACTTGCAATGTTTCAATTATGCATGGAGGCTACGATTGTCATTGGTCATTTTTTCAACCAATCGTTGGATGGAATTCACTTTTTCTTTTAATACTGCATTGCCATAGTGTATATGCCTATCCATAGTCTTCCGCTCTTCCAATTGTTGCAACAACTGATAATTTCCGTGTTGTAATTTCTCAATAACGAGAGTATGATAAGATGTCTCAGAGGAGGGCTTGGATCCCTTGATTGATGTAGAGATTCTATCAGCTTTGGGATCTGGTGTAGGCATCTATGAGGTAGGAGTAATAGAGGGTTTATGAGAGGGAATGGGTTCAGATTTTACTTCTCTATCGGGCTCCAACTCTTCTACAAAAACTTCCCTAAGCCTTTTATGGGGGCTTTCAAGATCGCAAGATACTTGGATAGGATATGAAGTTCTTGGGGGTTTTACATTAGGTTTCCCACTTGCATTCCAAGTACTTTTTCAAAAATATCCTCCTTTGAATCGATTGGCCCCTCTTCTATTTGTAGGACTACAGGGAAATATTGTTGAATTTCCTCTTGTAACTTCTTGGGTTGAGGTTCAAGATATGTTGAGGGTATTGGAGAACTATCAAGAGGATTTTAGTTTTCTTTCCCGATGCGGCTGCAAGGGTATCAACAAGTTTCTTGGTATTTTGTTCAAGCAGAGAGATAGCTTGAGTAGGAGGGTTTGTATTATTTGGAGAATGGGGTTTGGATAGAGTAACAATCCCTAAATCAAGTGATTTCTTGATGGTCTTGATTGTGACATGGGGGTTTGAAAATTGATATATGAATTCATCCCACGTCTTCCCCTGTTTTTTCAACTCGTTTATGACAAGCAATTTGATGAGGTCATCATGGAATAGACTGTTATGAGGATTGGCCACATTCTTTCGTACTTGGGAAGACATATTCTAAAGACTTTTCAATAAGTAAAAAGGAAAATTCAAGGGCTTGTTAAATTGGAAATGAGCTAACATATGAAAATGGAAATCTTTAAAAACATAGTATCTACATTCACAAGTGATAATTCTAGTAATGACGATCAGGGGGTTAATTATCTCATCTTTAATCCATTCTTTGGAGTACCCCTTAGCTCTAGAAACATTATGAAACTCAGGCTTGAAAAATTTGTTGTAGCTTGGTCGTGGAAATTGGTGGTGCTTGAACCAGTGATATCCAACCCTTGGCATCTTCATGGCTGAGGCAATTGACTCCTCAGAGACCCCACACGTGCCATCCTCCCATCGAATCGGAGGGATAATTTCATTGAAAACCCATCATCATGGCCCTGAAGACAGGCCAAGAACAGTCCCCACCCTGCGCGAAGGAAAACCTCCCTACAGTCTGTGAATTTGGGGATGGCCAAGAGGTCGGCATAGGAGGAAGGATCATATTTTTTGGGCATGGTTACAATGCGGAGGATGAGAAGAGGAGTGGAATTGGACAGAGGAACAAATTTGAGCATAGGATGAGCACAATTGGATAGAGGATGAGCGCAATTGGGCAGAGTATGAGTGCAACACAATGAGCATGCATGAGTGAAATAGCATTTGGAAATAACCCTCCGATTTTGAATGTTCTCAAGGTGGAAATAGTTGAATTTGTTGGTGAATTCATCACACATGATTTTCCATGTGTGACTATGACTGCACCGATTTTGAATTTGAAGGATGTCCTTTGGAGGCAATCGTAATGATGAGAGAATTAGAACAATGTCCAAGTCTTCAAATTGGACATTTGATCATAAAAATGCATTTATATATTGTATCCTTTAATTATGAAATGCCATTTAATCCATCTCATATTACTAACAAACAGGTAGATCAATTCAAATAATTCATGTTTACCTACAATCATGGTCACTTACTGTGTGCGCGCACCTCATCCGATCCTTCATATGGTGTGTCATCCAGTCATCCACATGTCACCCCATATGGTCTTTTGAATAGCACTTCATATGACACTCCATATGGTACTCCTGTGAAAAATGGAATTTGTTCATTTTGTAATGGATGTTTTATCCATAGCACTCAACTTAAACACTTCTGACAGTCATGGTGAACAGGAGAAGAGCCATGATAAGAGTGTTCCACTATTACTGGTTTTTCATCATGATTTCACATTATAACAATTTGTTTCTCTGTATCAAGGCATGTAACACAAGTCTGTAAAAAAAACAAGTTAAGTGGTATGTCTAAGAAATGTACAACAGGTTTATAACACACCGTGAATTTAGCATTTCAATAAAAAATAATTGTTGATATAATAGCCCATATCATGAAAACAATATACAAAAGTTTTTACAAAGATTATACTTCTTCTTCTCATGGATCAAAGATAGGGAGTATTTTCATTTGTCAGCTCATGAAATCCCTCCCCCACTCCTAAGTATTGTGACACCTCACAATAAAAAATATAGGGAACCAGTCAATTCTCCCAATAGCCTAAGATTTATAGCTTGTTAAGTGTAGAGATAAATTTCACATATCGGTCTGACAAGATAGTTATAATATGGCTCCACCTATAGGATATAACATCCTATATATATTCAAGAAGAGGTAGGCGAGAGAATTTTAAGATGGTCTCAAAGTTAGTTCCCAATAGCAGATTTATGGAGTTCATTAACCTTAGCTTAACCATACAAACTTCTTGTTAAATTTGTCTACAAGTAATGTTGTACATCAGGACAAGTTTAAGATTTAGGAATTGCTTATTTTTTGTCATATTATCATCCTCGTTAGGTAGAATTCCCTGCTTCCAGCAAGCCTGTTCAGTACTCCGACAAGTTTACCTAGTCATACCACAAGATGGTACCTACTATCATCATACCTGTTCAGTATCTCAACAGGTTAGACTCTTACACCCTCAAAGATTGGCCCACCATATTTTAAGACTTTAATATAAATATTTCTCTGTGCAAGCAGATGGGGGGACAACTTTGAAAAAAAAAAATCTTTTTTCTTCTCTTTTTTCTTCTAGATTGGGATGGTATTTATGTTAGAGGATGACTCTCCTTTATGTATTCCTTAGATATTGTTCTGATGTAAGGGGTACTTAAGAAGATGTATCCTATCTAAATATATGATATAATCAAGAATTTTTAGTGTGTAGTGGATGGTACCATTAGGAAAGAACATAAATGTATATTTAGGCTCAACTCACTTTCTTCTTCTTATTTTAAGTTATTGTGATGTTTCCATGGCTAACCACTAATCATAACTCCTTGTTACTCTTTAATAAAGATACTTTACTCACTTACTCAGGGTTTTTGGGGAAGTTGTATGAGTAACCTCTAAGTTTTATGATCAAGGTATCACTTCCTTATATCTTCTAGTGGTGAAGGTTTAAAAGAAACTGCCATTAAATATGCCTTGAGAAAAACAAGATGGAAATCTTTGCAAAAATGTGGCTAATTATTGCAAGCCATTATTCAATTGATGCTTAGCAGATAACAAGGTTTAAATATAACAATATTTTGAGGAAACTAATTTCCTTTATGTTTCCTTGAAATTGTCCACTCCTGGTGAAATAAATACCTACATAAATCTCTAGAATTGTCTATCAACATACTTCAAAATTATTTACAAATGTACAGTTGAAACTTTAGAAAAACATTCAAGGACAAGGGGGGACTTCCCCATTTACTAAGGCCAATGCCTTGTTAGTTGACATGACCTGTAGAAAATCTTCTTTGGAAATGGGTATGTGATAAATTTTGAGTCAATGTCCATTTACTACGAAGGAGACTTATCCATCGTCAATTTTTTTTATTTTCACAACCCCATTGTCATACATGGTGACTACCTCATAAGGACCCAACCACCGAGTGGTAAGTTTGACTTTGAAAGTTTTAAATCAAGAGTCAAACAACAAATCCCAATCACCAAGTTGGAAGTGTTTCTTCTTAATAAACTTGTCATGCCACTTACTCCTCTGGTTTTGGACTAATATTGTTCGTTGGATAACATCTTTCCTAATCTCATCCAACTCATTTAATTGTACGAATCATTGTTTCTGAGCCTCATCAAATTTTAATCCCAATTCTACTGAAATACAGAGGGTCTTGACTTGGAATTCTATTGGTAGAAGTACTTGTTTCCCAGACACTAGCTCATAAGGGGTATGCCCAGTGGTGTTTATTTGGGTCGTTTGATATGCCCACAAAGCCTCTAGAAGCCTATCATCCCAATCTCGATGATGCAATTGAATCGTATTTGTTAAGATATATTCCAGAACATTTTTTGTGGAATATACCTAACCATTAGCTTGTGGGTGATATGGAGAAGACTTGCAGTGCTTGATCCCATATTTCTCCGTTAATTCTCTCATCAGCTTGGAAGTGAATTAGGTGCCTTGGTATGTAACAATTTCATGAGTAACACCAAAGATGGTAAATATGTGTTAGCACATGGGCAGACCCAGGGTTCAATGCTTCAACAATGCACCAAAAAAACCCTAACTACCGACCCTTTCGGCAACACCTGTGAAGTAGATGAAGTCTCACCCGAGGTAGAGGCAGGGGTGGTTGCAGGACTCCAGTGTCTGCAACCTTAGCTGGGACACAGATCTGTGATTACAATACTCTAACAAAGAACTTAGCATTTTTCATTCATTAGTACTTAACCCTAATTATAGCACAGCGCAATATTCAACAAGATTCAATACATTCAAGCACTAAGCACATCAACATAGATCAGATCTAGCATCTCATTCACATCATTAGGCACTAAGCTATCATATTCATCTAAGTATACATCATTGCACTAAGAACTAATCATATGAACCATGAAACAACCATAATGCACAAAGAAACCATAACACATGATATACGTGGTTCACCCCTAGCCTGGGGCTACGTCCACCAACTCTTCTTCTCTTTATTGTCTTCTGTCAATATTCCGCATGCACAGAGCATCAGAAGGTCCTACTCTGCATAGGACAGGAGATCTGCGTGCACCTCACTAGATCCTCCTTCCCTGAGCTAGGTTACAACACAAATCCTTTACACAATTTCTTACAGTCACTTGCACTTAGCCTTGCAAGTCTCACACAATATGCACAAAGCATGCACAACTACCACTTGCACTTAGCACATTGGCCTTTACTTTCCCTTAGCACCTAGCATCACACCCTTGCACACCTACTTACATCACCTAGCTTTCTATTTATACATTAAAAAATGGGCCTCAACATGGGTAAACCCATGGGCTGACATCCCCATACCCGTTACATGAGCCCAAAACCCAAAAATCCGTAAAAAGGGGGCAACATCCCACAATATCGGCTTCAACTTGCGCTCCGCCTTTGATAGCCTGTTGAAGTCCCAAAATAGGTCAAACCTGACCAAGGATCTCCAAAACTTGGTCAAGGGCCAACACGCCCCCAACACTCACCTGTGACCCATCCCATGTCACTATGATCTCGTTAGCTCTGCTTCAAAAGCCTCAATCCTGGCTCGAGCTGCTTTGATCTGCTACTGCACCGGGGCCTCCTGCTCGGTGAACTCCTGAAGAACTGCCTCATTCATAGGTCCCTCTAAGAATTGTTCTACTGAAGTGACTACTTGTTCCATCTCTGCTCCTTAGCCTTCAATCTCTTCAAACTATTGGAAATCTACATCCTGGACTGGTTGAAGCCTCTGAGTCACTTCCATGACTTTGATCTGTATGGCATGGATGTGCTATTGAACAGTGCGTTGTTCCTGGGATCATTTCATTTTCTCAACTACTAACAAGAGATTCAGTTGTGCCTATACCGTCGATACTTGCTTCTTTTCCTCCTGGAGTTGTGACTACAGTGTCTTCAGTTCAGGGTCCTCAGTAAGTCTCCCATAAGTCTACGCACTTCTACTGCTAAGTTGTTGACATTCCAAAGCTAATACTCTGATCCTCTCAACTGTACTCCAGGCAGTGGATTCTCTTTGGTCTTGCACATCCTGTGGAGTACTTGGTACTGTTTGTAGCTCTAGATATGCTATTCTTTGTTGAAGCTATTGGATGGCTTTAGCAAGCTGTGCTACTTGATGCTCCACTGGGTATTCCTCATTCTGCTCTAAGCCCATCACAGAGCGAAGTTCTCTGCTGACTACTTCTTTTACTCCAACCTACTCCATGAGCAATTGTTCTTTCTCTTGCTGGATCTGTGCCTTTTCCTCTTCAAACTTTGCTTAGAGGTCGTCCTTTTTCTGCCGCGCAACTCGATGTTTCTCTATCGCTTCCTCTTGTGCCTGCCTCAGGGCCACTATGGCATGTTTTGTTTCTTCCTATGAATGAAGAAGGCGAGCTTTTGTTGCATAGGATAGTCTGCGGATTTGGGTAGGCTCATCTCCCAACTCTATTTATTTTGATGGGACGGGTGTAGTGGACATTATGCGGCTGGAGTGAAGGGCATGTTGTACCCCTTGCAGTTCTTCTTCAATTTTTTCATACATGGTCTCTTTCTTAGCTTCATTTCTCTGCAAAATATCTTCTTAAGCATCTGATACAGCTACGATGATGAATTCGAAGTCATCAAGCATGACCATAGTATGAAGCTTGGTCTTACTAGCTTTTGACTTCTTCCACGATGTGGGTTTCATGGGAGAAACATTTCTTTTGTGAGATGGCTCTACGTCAACAGGGGGGTTCTGTGGCGGTGTTACTTTTCCTTGCTTCTGCTGATCTTATTTTTCATTGTTCTCTTCTTTATCTACTTCATCATCACCTCCTCCTCCAGGTGATTCTGAAGCAGTTTCTTCTGATGCAATGCTCATCTGTTGGACTTCCTCTGTCTTCTTCCTTCTACTAGTTCCAGGTGTATCATTCCCTTCACAAGTGATCATCAGGCTTCTGATTAGTTCAGGATCAAACATTTCTATGGGGTCAATAGGGATAAGGAGCTCTGTAGGCCACTCGTTAGTTATTTCATCTAGGTCCTCCTCTATGAGTCTGTAGTAACTCTGTAGTACTTCTTTGTGTTCCTCTCCACGTGCAGTGATGTAGATAAAATGTTTGTCTGCGTGGAACCTCACAAATGGATAGAACCTGTGCAGGGTGTTCGGTGTTATACAAGTGACAACCTCAATAGCCCTCTTTAACTACAGGTAGTAGGTGTGGAACACCATGTTTGATTGCCATTGTTTTCCCATATCGCTTGAATACCATAGCGAAGTGAGCTTCGCGTCTAAGGGTTCATATGGCTCTAGTTCAGGGAAGGTCGCACCTTCCAACATCTCCCAAGATATGAACGTGGTGAGGATCAACAACCAACTAAAATGGAAATCATAGCCCTGATCCTGAGCTTCACAACAATCTTGGTCTAACTGGTTCACTAAGTAATTTTCCTAGTTCATTTGTAGCCCCTACATGAATTTTCATGCAAGTTCAACAAAAAACCCTATGACTTGTGTGGGTCTGTTCTTCCAGACTAGCTTACCAGCAATCATCTGGCAAGCAAGACACACTGCACCATTCTAGATGGAATCTAAATTGTAGACTCGCTTCCCCTTCTCCACATCACCATATGTATCTTTAATCTTCTGTGCTAGGGCACAGTCAACATCCTTCCCTGGGTAAAAGTCTTCTGAGTCTGGTCCCTGCATGCTCAATCTAGTGATCCAATGGATCAGCGTTGGATCAACGGTGATGCGTCTGTCTAGCCATTAGTAACTGCCATGGAAGCTCGCCAGCAGGAGATTAACACATGCGTTAACCTCCAGGTGCCTTCCAAAATGGGGTATTTTCATCACGTTCAAGATGGTGGAATGCACGAGGTCCATAGTCCATGGTTGGGGGATTATCCTCGACTTATTCCCCATCATCCTAGTCAAATACCTGTGAGGAGAGAGCATGTTGAATTTCTTGTGATCCCCTAGGTTAAAGTCATTGATCTTTAGTGTCAAGATCTTATCCGGCTGAGGCTTGCCTGTGCATATCCCCTTCGGGAGGTACGTAGTAACCAAGGTGTAGTTGAAGTCCATGGGGACACTGTCACGATTCACTGCATTGGCCAGAGGCAGGATGTAGTCGAGCAGGATGGAAGGGATTAACTTCACATTTGCCAAGTCATCTCGATGCTTGCTTATTTTCTCATATGCAACTCAGGATGGTCTGAATCTGCGAGCAATTGAAGGGGAGGCTTGCACTCCTCGCATCGATGAGGCTTGAACTCTTGTGGACATCACTCTCTCTTCCAATAGATTGATTAAAATTTCCTCTACTAACTTTTCCACATCATTGAGTTCGTCCGACATGCATGCTCGAGATTGGATATCTCAGGCTGATGAACAATTTCTCAATGTAATAGAATGGATGGAAAGGTCTCAATAAGAACAACACAGTAACAATGAGTTCTCTTGTTGGCTCAGATGCAATTCGCGAAAGTGTGCTCGGTTCAACAATTGACAAGATAAGTAGACATCAATGTAACAGATCCTTCCAACAGACAAGAATATTTCATCAATGCAGTTATGTCCGTTACGACGCGGTCCCAACGGTCTGATGGCGAGCTCTCTGATCATAATTGTTGTTCTAACTGTTCGAGAACGTCAATATAACGATTATAATTCCTCCAATGGTCATATCGTTACGCCATGGCATAGTTCCAATCTAATTTTCTCTGATATTCCAGCGAAGTTCGAATTCTGGAGACCTTCCTTCTGCAAAGTCTTCTTTGGAACTTCCTGTAATTTTTCCAACTTTTCTTTCTTCTTGCTGAGCTTTCTAGCCTTCTTCCCTGTGATCTGCGTTATTGGGTTCCTCTTCCCATTCTGATTCTTATCTCCTCTTGGCATAGTAACTTTGTGTCGTTGATGGTCTTTCGTAGGGTTCAAGGCCAATACTTCTTCTCTGTCTGTGGTAGGTGCTCTACTCTCTTGTATAGACAGGTGTTTCAAGTCTTCTTGTGTTCTTTCAAATTTGACATCCAGATTTATGGTCCTCAGTAACTTCGACTGGTTTTCTTGTTCTTGCAGTAAGTGTGTTATTCTCTTAGCCATGAAGTCTCTTAGTTCTTACTTTTTCTATTCTAGATCTTCCTCTTCTTGTTTTCTTCGGATCTAATCTTTCTCAATCCAGGTTTTTCCTAGTAACATAGAAAATGGAGCATCGTTCTCAATAAATTTAACAACCTCAAATTATTCATCTGTTGAAGTGCCATGAGAACTCATAGATGTCTGGGTAAGTCTTCCACATAGGGTTATCAACTTTCCTCTAAATAATCCTATTCCTCCCAATGAAGGGATCATAGAAAGATTTCCTAAAATTTCCCAAGTTCTTTCTGTCATAACATTCACCTGTGTTTCCTCATCTAGAACACAATCTATGTCGAAGTCTCATATTCTTGTTTCTATGGACTCTTTCTCTTTGAAGATCTCTGATAATTTGATATCTCTGTGGCCATTCAGGGTTTCTTTAATTTGTAGTAATACAGTCTCTAATTCTTTTTGGGGTTCTTCCATGGTCTCATTTTCTTGGCCTTTCTCAGGGTTTTCTTGTCTCATATTCATTCTTTAAACTTTATCAATCATTCTAGGGCAATCCAGAATGTCATGGTCCATAGCTTTACAACAAAGACAACTAGGTCTTTTATCAGGGAAATCCTTAGCAAGATGGCTGACCTTCTGTAGCTATAACAAAGGGTTAATCCTCTCTTCCTCGTAAATGATCCCCAACCTTTCTTGTACTGCGCACTAGAATCGTGGTAGCTAACCTGCAGAAAATTCTTCCTAGGATCCCGCATCCATTTGTTAGTCCAAACATTCTTTCTATGAATAGGAATAACATATCCTTCATTATTTGTATCAGATCTACTCATATCAAACCTTCTTTCTTCTAATTGTGCCCTAGTTTATAGACTAGGAATTTTTTTATCAAACATACCTAGATACATACTTTCGAAACAAAAAATTTCACTTATCTTACATTTATCAAAGCACAAATCTTTCAGATATTACCTCTTTAATAAAAAAAAATCACTAATCTTACCTCTATCAGAGCACAAAGCTTTCAGATCTTACCTCTTTTGTTCAGATCTACCTCATTTCTTAGCATAGAACTTCGTAAATCAAGTAGAACACTATGCACTAAAGCAATATATCTACGCACAGATATTTCTTTATTTTCCTCATTTCCCAACAATCATAGTTTCAGGTCCTGGCAACAGAACCATTTGTTGGCACAGGGGCAGACCTAGGGTTCAACGCTTCAATATCGCACCAACAAAAACCTAACTACTGGCCCTTTCGACAACACTTGCGAAGTAGATGAAGTCTCACCCGAGGTAGAGGCAAGGGTGGTTGCAGGACTCTAGTGTCTGCAACCTTAGCTCGGACACAGATCTGTGATTAAAATACTCTAACAAAGCACTTAGCAGTTTTCATTCATTAGTACTTAACCCTAATTACAACGCAGCATAGTATTCAACAAGATTCAACACATTCAAGCACTAAGCACATCAACATAGATCATATCTAGCATCTCATTCACATCATTAGGCACTAAGCTATCATATTCATCTAAGCATACATCATTGCACTAAGCACTAATGATATGAACCATGAAACAACCATAATGCACAAAGCAACCATAACACAGGATATATATGGTTCACCCCCAACTTGGGGCTACATCCACCAACTCTTCTTCTCTTTATTCTCTTCTGCCAATCTTCTACATGCAAAGAGCATCAAAAGGTCCTACTTCACATAGGAAGGAGATTTGCGTGCACCTCGCCAGATCCTCCTTCCTCGAGCTAGGTTACAACACAAATTATTTACACAGTTTCTTACAGTCACTTGCACTTAGCCTTGCAAGTCTCACACAGTATGCACAAAGCATGCACAACTATCACGTGCACTTAGCACATTGGCCTTTAGTTTCCCTTAGCACCTAGTATCATACCCTTGCACACCTACTTACATTGCCTAGATTTCTATTTACACATTACAAAATGGGCCTAAACATGGGTAAACCCATGGGCTGACATCCCCATATTCGTTGCATAAACCCAAAACCCAAAAATCCCTAAAAGGGGTCGAGATCCCGTGATCTCCACTTTGACTTGCGCTCCACCTTCGACAGCCGGTCGAATTCCCAAAATAGGTCAAACCTGACCAAGGATCTCCAAAACTTGGTCAAGGGCCAACAATATGTTTTCATAAATGAATTTGACAATAGATTTTTCGGTAACCTTGAATAGGGATTTTTCTTCTACTCACTTGGTGACATAATCTGTACAAACCAAAATATATTTTTTCTTACGAGAAATGGGTAAAATTTGTCCTACAAATTTAAAGGCCCATTTCTCGAAAGGTTCTATCATAACTTGGGCATGCAAGGGAATTTCGTCAGCTCACATGGGTCTTCCTATCCTTTAGCAGTTATCGCAACTCCTCACATATTTGGTAGCATCCTTAGAGATGCTAGGCCAATAGTAATATGAATGTAACACCTTATATGTTGTAAGTTTGTCAGAAAAATTGTCACCACATGGTCCATCATGACAACTTCATATGATTTTGGGTATCTCATCTTCTCAGACACATCTACGAATAATCAAGTCTGGACCAGTATGAAAAAGGTCATGGCCAACCCAATAGTAGTTGGCACTTTGCGTAATAATTCTACGCTTTTCATGAGGTGACAAATGAGATGGTAACTTCCTAGTAGCCAAATATTTTTCCATATCTGCAAACCATGGGGTATTTACAGAGAGGGAAAAAAGGTGCTCATCTGGGAAACTATCATCAACAGGACTATCATCATCCTCATTTTTTATGCGTGAAATAAAATCAGCTACCAAATTCTCCTTTCCAGGTCGATCAAGGACGGTGATATTAAAGTCTTGCAATAACAAGATTTACCTAGTCACTCGACCATTAGTAATGGGTTTATTCATGAGAAATCTAATGGCAGACTGATATGTATGTACAAATACTTCATAACATGTGATTTAGTGGTGAAACTTATTGATAGAATGAACTACTTCCAAGAATTCCTTTTCGGTAACTGTATAGTTTAACTAGACATGGGACAAGTTCTTGCTCACAAAATAAAAGGCATAGGAATGATGGTCTTCTTGCTGTCCTAATACTCCTCCTATTGCAGTGTCAGAGGCATCATTGGATATATGAAATGGGAGAGCCCAATTGGGCCCCCTAATAACTGGTGCCATAGACAACTTAGATTTTAGAGTTTCAAAGGCGGTTTGATGCTGCTCAGTCCAAAGAAAATCAACATCTTTTATTAAAAATCCAAACATGGGTGCAACAATCTTTGTGAAATTTTCAATAAATCATCGGTAGTATTCGGCATGTCCAAGAAATATTCTCACCTATTTTTGAGTCTTGGGGGGTGGAAGTCTGACGATGACCTCAATCTTACCGGGATCGACTTTAATCCCTTCAGATGAAACGTGATTTCCTAGAACCACTCCTTCGATCAATAGCATTTTACATTTTTCATGACTTAAGGACAGGTTCATTTCTTGGCATCTGATAAAGAATTTTTCTAAATTATCTAAGGCTTCTTGGTAAGTATTTCCATATATTGTAAATTCATCCATGTATACCTCCACACAATCATGAATAAGATCAGCAAATATCCCTAGGACTGCTCGTTGAAATGTGGTAGGATCATTACACAATCCAAATGGTAAGACCCAATAGGCATAGATGCCCCAAGGACAAGTGAAGGTAGTCTTGTCCTAATCCTCTAGTGCTATGAGAATTTTATTGTACCCACTATATCCATCTAAAAAGGAGAATTATTTCTTTCCTGACAGGGTATCTAAGACTTGGTCAATGAAAGGAAGAGGAAAATAATCCTTCAGAGTGGCCTTGTTAAGCTCCCGAAAATCGACACAAATTCTCCATTTCCCGGTTACTTTCTTTGGAACCACTACAAGCGAGAATACCCATTTACTGTCGGAGGTGGGGTAAATAAATCTGACATTCAATAACTTTTGGATCTCTGCTTTTACTAAATCCTTGAGTGTTGGGTTCATCCTTCTCTGGGGTTTCCTAACAGGTGTTACATCCCCCTGGGTATATATGTGATGAATGCATGTGTCAGGGTGTATACCCTTCATGTTAGTGTATTCCCAGTTGAATGCCCTTGATTGTTCTTTAAGGACACTTACTAACTTCTTTTGTTGGTCTGCATCTAGTCCAGAATTTATATGTAGAAATTTATGTGGACTAATCTCATAGGTCATGGTATAAGAAGTAGAAGAATTGTCTATCTCAAAGATAAAAGATGTCGAAGACAAAATCGACGGGTCCAACTGTTCCTAAAATTCTTCCCCAAACATGTACTCAAATTGGGGGAAAGATTGTCGAAAATCAACACACATGATAACAGAAATAAAGTGGTTTAGCACATTTTCTGTTGTGTGCTCCTAAAGTGCCCAGGAATGATCACTTGGCAACATGGTTTCTTCCCAGTCCTCATTCTCATATGGACATTCAAGTCACCATATATTCTCCATGATAGGTTGAGATGGTGGATATATGGTGAGTTTCTATATAGAGAGTCCATTTGAGATGGTCATTTCTCCCTCTCTACAACCAATAAATGCATTAGTTGTAGCTAACCAAGGTCTTCCCAAAATAACAAGATTCCCTTTGGTAGGATCCTTTGAATGGATGACAAGAAATTCTAATGGGTAATCCCATGAGGCTAAAGTAACTATGATATCATCTAGGATTCCTTCAGGTATAACCTTTATCTTATCTGTTAATTCCAAAATGGTTGGGGTCGGTCTAAGAAGAGGTTTTAACTACAATTCCTCCAAGGTAGTAACGCTCATAACATTGATGACTTACCTTTGGGTCCCTAGGTTTGTTCATGAAAGAAAATAAAAATAAAAACTACCATTAGGTTTGGGGGAGCCTGCTATAACAGATGCACGGGTTCTTACCTCTCGTCTTAAATTCCCCCCAACATGAAACTAATGCTAAGGTTCAGAAATGATCTATCTCCTAACTATTTCCTACCTTAAGAAAACTCTTCAACAACGACGCCAAAAATGATGGGTGTTCTATATGCACTAAATCTCTCAATTCAATTTTCAACCTGGGGTAAGTAAACTTAGAGTTGTAGCATTGTATGTGCCAAGGAAGAAAAGCTAGAGGAAGTATGGTTTAACTAAGAAGATGGTCTATCTAAGGGTGAATCTACTTAAGCAATGACTCTTTCATTTTTATCAATTAAAAAATCTTATTACTGAACTTGAACTATTTACTCTAAGCAGCTTCAAACAATGAATCAATGGATTATTCCTAAAGAAGCAAATCAAACCCTACTCTGAACAAGTTAATCTATTCAATCTAATGAGCAACAACAAGTAAATTACTTTTGATCTTTTATCTTTAAGCAAGTAAGCAATCAAACAACTAACCTATCAAAACTATTCAACAAGTAAACTCTATTCTTAAAACAAAACTCATAATCATTTCTATTTTGAAAAGGAAAAATCTTAACCTAATTAATCAAAAAACATCATGATTGTATTAAGGAATTAATCAAAACTATTCTTAATTTGCAATAACAGGAAATTCAAAGATGATGAGTATGTCTTCGGTGCCTAATAATGTCACGATGGCATATGATTATTAATGATAGCTCAAGAGGGATTAATTCAATGTTGACTTCTACAGATAAATGAAAAGTATGAATTAAGCAATCTAACGAAAGCTTTTCCATCATAGAAGAAACATTAAATATCCTGAAAATCCATGTGATCTCTAAATTTCATGCATCAATCATCGATGATTAAAAACACTCTTATACTAATTCAAACACACTCTTATACTAACTCAAGTAAATTTACAAGATTATAAACTTATGATTAAAAGATTAATTCAAATTCAAACTTCTAATTAAAATTGCAATTCAAATCTAGAACTGAGATTTCATAAATTAAACTAAGTTAATCCTATTATTAAAAACTCAGATTTCAAACTAGAATGTTTGTAAAAACATAATCCAAAATCTACTTCTATCCTAGCATACTAAAACAAGACTGATAAGAAAAAGAGATCCATGAAAGCATAACTAAACTGAGAATTAAATCAACTAATAAAACTTATAATCATTTATCCATCGAATCTACAAAAGAAACTCTATCTAAACTAATCCTTGGTTTTAAGGACTACTATGTTTTAACTTGCAAAATTCAATTTAACACTTTAACACACCATCTAGGTTAGTATATTGCAAGCCAGTCACTAAGAAATAAAAGACACAACATAAAAAAATAACTATATCCTACAAGGAACCTTCAAAAAGAGGAATTACACAATTAAATTATAAACAACAAACACAGTATGAAAACTACAAAATACATATAACAACGAAATAGAATGAATTTTAACTACACATCTGAAATACACGATCTATCTATCTAAGTATTCACCCAAACAACTAGTGGGCCCCCCGGCAGGTCATGGCTACTCCTCAACAGCAAATCGCAAGCTCAAATCAACATGATTATGTCATTAACTTAAAAACACAGTCTGAACATAAGCATGCAAACATGTCTCAATTACACCACAAAATGCATTATTAAAATTATGTCTTTGGTGTGGCCACTACTGGTGGTATTTATAACGATTACAGTTCGAGAGGTCGACCACTAGAAGGGTCGACCTCCTCTAAAAATGGTAAATCCCATTAAATGCACTCTAACAGTTTTTGGCTTCTAGAAACTGAATGAACCATTTAGGGATTAGCATAACTGCCTAATCTAATATGTCAAGAGCTCAGTAGTTGGAGGCCATGAGGGGGCACAAAACCCAGGTCATTGATTCACCCAGCACAGGCCACTAATACGCCAACTTCCAACTCGCCTTCGCTCCAAGCATTGGATCACGTGTCGGATGAAGTATCGGATCGGGTGCTGGATGAAGTGTCGAACAAGCTACCAGATGGAGGATTGGTTTGCAAATTCACCTTGTTACACACAATTCACACATTAGATCCTCATAATTATCAAATCGAACTAAATTTAACTCAAAACCATTGCAAAACATTGATCGCACATACCTGTTATAAATCCATGATGAATTGATACAAAATCCTTTGAAAACTTCTTTAAAATGGTTAATAGCATATATAATACCGGTGCAAAACGGATTCAAACACCACCACAAAACAATCAAAATACAAGCCCACCTGTCATCTACTTCCCCCACGTCCTCTAACCATGATTACATGAATGTATTGTTTTCAAAATTTAATTAGTGATATAAATTTAATAATTTATTTAACACAATGGAAGGCGTAACGACCCAATGTCGCAAGGTTGAACCCGCTCTGATACCATATGTAATGACCCCTCCATTACTACATAATTTAAAGGTAAAAACAGTGGTGATTTTTTTTGTTTGTTGAAACAACAATTATAACAAGTGATAATCGACAATGCCATAAATCACTAAACACACATCATAATCTCATCACATCACTACACAACAAGAATCAAAATACAGATCACTATTATTCATATATCAACCTTAACACATTAAGACAACAAAGACGTCTACCCACCAAACCTACCCTGCAAGGTTAGGAACTCCAAGACACATAATCAACACTAAAGTCCAGGATTCATCCGATTGATTTTGACCATTCAAGGTCTCAGGACTAGCAATTGTTCTGAGGAACAAGGAAGTATCTAAATCCCCTAACCACAATCCTATTCCGAAATTCATTCTAAAATCAACAACAACACTTAATCGTATTTTATTTTTGAAAGCACATTATAATAGTCTATAACTATGGAACAATCATTTAGGCAATTGTAATGACTATCGCTTTACTAACAACTAAGAGTAAGTGAATACATCGAAATAACCTTTGATCTTTCTCTCTCTTTTATATATATATATATATATATATATATATATATATATATATATTATTTTTTTAATTTTTTTTTCTTTCTTATCATTATTATATATATATTTTTATTTTATATATATATATTATATATATATTTTTATTTTAAAAGTAAATATTTCCTTCTAAAATTTGAAGCTAACATGAATAATGCTTGCGCACAATACTACTTCATATTATTAAGAAGTTCTAAATCATTCTTATACATAGTATAATTTAAGGATGTAGCAAATAGACGAGAAATTATTAAAATACATGATTAAAACATTCTATCAATGGAGTATAGATGGTACATAACTAAATGTTAGTGATTCATCCAATGAATGGAACAAAGATCATGTAATATTCATTATTTACCTCCATGAAGAAGTGATTTTGTGCGTTGACCTAATCATGGCAATGCACACAATTGATTTTCTACTCTGGCCTATGATTATAGTTACTAACAAAATCCTCATTTTCCAATCCAAATCCTAATTATGATGTACGTTATTATTAAATATAAATTTAACATCCATATGAGAGCCTGAACATAAAATATTGTATAATATATATTTTTATTTTGAGAGGAGTGCTAATTTAAAGAGACACATTATGGTAATTCTATTTGACTTGTGACAAAATAAATTCGATAATTGAAGCTGTGCAACAACCATGAAAATTTGACGATTTAGAAAGATTAATAACAAGGAAAAATAAAATAACTGTCTATGTCCCACTAAGAAAATAACGAGCGTGTGGGAAAATCGAGTAAGTATTTGATAAGAAATTCAAATCCTTAACTAATGAAATCCAAGGATCTTGGGATCTGCAAACAAATTACGAGTCGAACTGGAATGCAAGGAACACAATACAAGTGGATTATTTAACTCGATGTTGTATTAAAGGCGTTGATGGTCTCTACGTGAGGATATTCGGTTACCATTCTTGGGACGTCTATACTATAATTATTTATTCCATTGGATTAGTTATCAATTTAGATAGTTTCAAGTTTATTCTTGCGGGAAAGGTGGAAACCAACCTATTGGGAAGGTAGAGTGAGATGGTGCTAATAGGTCAAATTAAAGGCTGACAAAAGTAGTCTACAAATTGTACGGTGAAGCACTATTATATACACCGCCTATTGGCAGTCGCAGGTAAAATGATGAAGGAAGTAAAACTCTACGTCGAAAATTAAAGAGGGTTAACACATCCCTTACTGTTCACTCTTGTAATTAAAAGAGTCTTGGGTATACACTGTCAAGAACAGGTATCAAGTTGATAAAATAAGTAAACCATCTAAATTGAAACTTCGAGAGAGGTAAATACCAGAAAAATTTAGTTACAAATTCAATCTCTCTCTTCCTTGAGTGAACATGATTATGGATACAAAGAGAGGAAATGAAAGTAATTAAAATTTCCCAAGATCTAGATTAAGATGAGAAACCTGAAAAGAATGATTTTAGATTTTAAAAATAATAAAACATTAACATGAATCTACTGCTTCAGACCTAAGCGACCATTCACTGAACACGAATTAGCTTAATCAATATCGATTTTGTTTTTATTAAGAACGCCACACAGATTAAAGCACAATGATTGTGGTGTTGTTTAATTTTACTTAATCATCCAATACCTTGAAATCCGATTGTTGAAAATTACATAATGACATTCTAAGGATAAAAAGTAATTACATTTATAGGAACCATACAATATTGCACTGGTACAAATTATGTCATAAATCCTATCATATATCATTTCATACAAGTTCAATATTCCGAATGTGATATACTCATACACAAAACAAACCTAATAAATAAATACAGTGACCAGAGAATCTTGAATCTTGTATTTGATTTTCCACTGGAAATTGAGTAACATCTTCTAGCTTTCACTTCAACAACTTCATTGGTACCTCCCAGCCAATGCTATGGGTACTCTTCTTCCCCCTTATCCCCCTAAAGCCACAAAGGGGCCACACACAAAAACGAATAACAATAGCTCCAAGGGTGCCTCGCAAGGAAGAGATTCCACTCTTTCTTAAATCTTGGTATCCCAACTCTCACAAGTAAAACACAGTTCACAATAATTTTGGCAGCATAACCTTACCAAGAATAATTCATATCCCTTTTTTTTATACACCATTTGTTTTATATAAATTTCTTCACTGGCACATGTCCTCATGCACAAATAATTATCTTTTTATATTAAATTAATTATTATTATTCACCCACACACTTGTCACCTCTCCCCAAGCTGCACAAGAAATTATCATTTTTATTTTATTTTAAAAGTTGATTTCCCTCACATTCCCTAAGGTGTTCCTATTTTCACTCTTAGTTGTCCCTTTGTTCCCCAGTGTAATTAATACGAGGAATAATTCTTACAATTCCAAGGGAAAATATGACATTCCCCACACTTCATCCACCCCAAGCTCATCTTCTCAAAGTGCTAATACACAAGCTGTCAGTAATTCAGATAATCAAGGAGTATCTTGTTCTCTTCCCCCTTCTAAGTATAATATCCTTAATCAATTGGATAATATCAAATCTGATGCTACTCTTTTGGACATGGTTACTATCCCAAAACAACATAAGCATCTTAAAAACTTTATGGAAGGTAAGATTTCTACCATAGCTTGTCTATTTGAAGAGTCAAAGGAAGATGACTCAACTATAAATAAGATAGGTGTAAATAATTTTAGGAACCCTGTAAAAAAAAACCTTTCTATATCTCAGTAAAAATCATGGATAAAATATCTCATTGTTTCCTAATTGATGGTGGGTCCAGTACAAGTGTAATGTCTAAACTTATCATGGAAGAGCTTGGATTATCTTGCACTAACAAAAATTCTAGAAGCAATTTTTCTTATAACGGTTTGCAACAATCTACTATAGGTGAAATCAATGATGTAACCATAGTTTTGTGCACACATCCCTAGATAAGAAAAATCATCAACATCCAAGTAATTGATATGTCAGTGGAAACTATTCAATTATTTTAGGAAGAGATTGGAAATCCTTAACTGGTGGATACCTTTCACTTTATGGAACACATTTTTCATCTCTCAGAACAAAAAAGAACATTATATTCCTTAGGGAAGGAAGAATTCCGCCAGATATAGAGAGTGTTCTCCAACCTAATGTAAACTATCTTGAAAAGGATTTGGGAGTGTACTCTATCTTTGTTGATGAAGTTAACACTATACTTGAACCGATTGATTTTGATGATGGCATGTGGCACATGCATTTCGATGGCTCATGTTCAAATGAAGGTAATGGATCCAACATCATTCTCTATTCTCCTATAGGTAAAATCCACATTTTCTCTTATAGGTTGGAATTTTCTTTCACAAACAATGTCACCGAGTTTGAGGCCTTATTGTTAGGCATTGAAAATGCATATAACCATGGTTGTGGCCACCTTACAATATTTGGTGATTCTAAACTTGTTGTGAATCTTGTACGTAATATTTATTCACCAAGAAATAATTTACTTAAACGCTATAATCAAGTTGTTTGGATGTTGATTTCAAATCTTTTATCATTTAACATCACTCATGTTAAGAGGGAACTTGATTCAATGGCTTATAGGTTAGTTTCTTTTGCAGCATCCCCCACCCGACAACTTTTACCTCAAAGACCTGATTGTATGTTTCAATCTCTATATCTTCCTCACATCCATGATAATTTAGAATCATCCAGTAGGTTTTCCTGAGTGACGAAGGCATTTTTGTTTTCATACAAAATGAACAGTTTAAGGCCAAAGAAATCATCTCTATTGAAGATGAATTTTTTTGTAAAGGCTTGACTCCTCTCGAAAGTTCATTTTCGTCAAGTGATGTAGGAAAAAAGGAAACACATAAGGAAGAGGAGTCAAAAAGGAAATTTGGTGATATAATTTCCTTGAATATTGGGACATCTGAATCTCCAAAGATCATTAAATTAGGTGCCCAGTGTTCCGATGAAGAAAAAGTGAGATTCACAGAATTACTTTGTGAATTTCAAGACGTTTTTTCTTGGTCATACGAGGATATTCATGGTTTTGATCCTACTGTCATACAACATGCCATTCCTAACAAGGAAGGGGTAAAACCAGTTAGGAAAAAACAAAGACCTATTAACCCTACACTCGAATCCACTATTATAAAAGAATTGGAAAAATTTTTGAAAGCTAATATAATCTTTCCAGTTAAGTATTCTGACTAGGTTTCAAACCTGGTTCCTGTTTGGAAAACTATTGGCCAGTTTAGATTATGTGTCAATTTCTGTGCATTGAATAGAGAAAGTGTCAAAGACCATTTTCTTCTTCCTATTGTGGAAATAATATTACAATAGGTTGCAGGGTCTCAAATAATGTCCTTACTTGACAGTTTTTTTGGGTATAATCAAATCAAGGTAAAAAGGATTGATATGTATAAAACCAGATTTACCACACGTTGGGGCACATTCACTTATGAACGCATGCCTTTTGGCTTATCTAATGCAGGTATCACCTTTCAAAGAGATATGTAGATAGATTTTGATGATCTAATCGGTAATAGTATCCAATTTTATCTTGATGGTTTGACTGTTTATTCTAAAAACCAATTGGATCATTCTGGTCATCTTAGAAAATTTCCCATGCACTGCAGAAAATTTGGCATTTCTTTAAATCCTTCCAAATCTATTTTCGGTGTCACGAAGGGAAATATCCTCAGCCATATTGTTTTTTATTCAAGGATAAGCATAGATCTCGAGAGGATTACTTTCATTCTAAACCTCCCTACCCCCACCTCCAAGAAATAAGTTCAAGCTTTCATGAGAATTATTGATTTCGTTCGTAGATTTGTTCCTGATTTTTTTGTCATGGTTAAACCAATCCATAATCTTCTGAAGTAGGACCGTTCTTTTTCTGGGACAAATGATGTCGATAATTATTTCCTTAGTATTAATAAATAAATTAGCTCTGCACAGATTCTAGTGAAAACAAATTTTGAGAAATATTTTATCATATATACCAATGCCACTGAGGAAGCAATTTTTGGTATCCTCTTACAAAGTGATGACCAAAACATTGAAAAACTTGTAGTTTACATGAGTCAAAGTTTATCATATGATGAGATCAAATATTATTATATTGAGAAACATGTTTTTTCTCTTATCAAGGATATAGAAAAATTTGTCCATTTTATTTTCGGTAATCATATGCAGGTAAAATCCCCTTTACCTACTCTCAAGATTTTTCTTTCACAAACTTGTCTTTCAGGAAAACTTGCACATTGGCTTGTAAAAATTTAGGAGCATGATTTGACGATCATGACTTCGAATACAATCCAGGGATGAGACCAAGCCCTTCACTTAGCTCAACACCCTAAACCAAGTGAATAACTTGACGAACAAGATAATCCCCTTTTAGCACTATTTTATATTGAAAATCGTAACCTCTCTCTAACTGAGCATCCTTGGTATAAAAATCTGGTGTATTATTTTCAATATCAAAGGTGTCTAGATGGGTTGGATCCTTAATAGAGGAGGATACTCCTCCTTGAAGATTCCAATTATATCATTTTTGGAGACTCTTTTTTAGGAGGTCTACTAATGGTTTGTTACTTTGATGTGTAAATGATGAAGAAGCACAAAAGTTATTACTCTAAATCCATGTATCATAAGCTTATTTAATTCACATTGGTGGCCATTTTTTGCTAAGGTTATTTCTTTTAAGATCATAATAAATGGTTACTACTGGCCTTCGATATCTCCCGACTCAAATAATTTTGCAAGATCATGTGATAAGTGCCAAAATTTTGCTAGGAAAGAATGTATTTCTACCATGCCTTTAAAACTCATCCTCCCAGATTTCCCTTTTTCTAAGTGGGGTCTAGGCTTTATTGGTCCTATCAACCCTCCATCTTCTGTAGGTCATATCTTTATTTTGACAACCATTGATTACTTTACTAAGTGGACCAAGTTTGTTCCTCTTAGGCACGCATAGGATGAGCAGGTAGTTTCTTTCCTAGAATCTAACATGTTTTCCAGATTCTACATCCCATTAGAGATCATTACGGACAATGGCTCAGCCTTCATTTATGCAAAATTGACCCAATTCCTGGCTAAGTTAGGTGTCAAACATTTCACTTCATATTCTTATTACCATCGGGGAAATGGGCAAGCAGAGTCCACTAACAAGAATATGGTTAGGATCATAAAGAGAATCATAGAAGACAAACCTCACTAGTGGAAAACACTTCTCACTTATTCTCTCTGGGCAAACTGTACAACCACCAAAGAAATTACATGCTTTACTCCCTTTCATCTCATATATGGCCAAGAGGCTATTCTTCCTACTGAGCTAGAGCTTTAATCCTTACGATTGATGTATTATTTTTCTCTTATCAAGGATATAGAAAAATTTCTCCATTTTATTTTGGGTAATCATACGCAGGTAAAAGCCCCTTTACCTGCTCTCAAGTTTTTTCTTTCACAAACTTATCTTTCAGGAAAACTTGCACATTGGCTTGCCAAAATTTAGGAGCATAATTTAATGATCATGACTTTGAATACAATCAAGGGATGAGACATGGCCCTTCACTTAGATCAGCACCCTGAACCAAGTGAATAACTTGACAAACAAGATAATCCCCTTTTAGAGCTATTTTATATTGAAAATCAGAACCTCTCTCTAACTGAGCATCCTTGGTATAAAACTCCGGTGTATTATTTTCAATATCAAAGGCGTTTAGATGGGTTGGATCCTCACTAGAGGAGGATACTCCTCCTTGAATATTCCAATTATATCATTTTTGGAGACTTTTTTTTAAGGAGGTCTACTAATGGTTTGTTACTTCGATGAGTAAATGATGAAGAAGCACAAAATTTATTACTCGAAATCCATGGATCATAAGCTTCTTTCATTCACGTCAGTGGCCAGTTTTTTGCTAAGGCTATTTCTTTTAAGATCATAATAAATGTTTACTAATGGCCTTTGATATCTCGTGACTCAAATAATTTTGCAAGATCATGTGATAAGTGCCAAAAAATTGCTGGGAAAGAATGTCTTTCTACCATGCCTTTAAAACCCATCCTCTTGGATTTCCCTTTTTCTAAGTGGGGTCTAGACTTTATTGGTCCTATCAACCCTCCATCTTCTGTAGGTCATATCTTTATTTTGACAACCACTGATTACTTTACTAAGTGGACCAAGGTTGTTCCTCTTAGACACGCATAGGATGAGCAAGTAGTTTCTTTCCTAGAATCTAATATCTTTTCCAAATTCGACATCCCATTAGAGATCATTATGGACAATGGCTCAGCGTTCATTTATGCAAAATTGACCCAATTCCTGGCTAAGTTGGGTTTCAAACATTTCACCTCATATTATTATTACCCTTGTGGAATGGGCAAGTAGATTCCACTAACAAGAATATGGTTAGGATCATAAAGAGAATCATAGAAGACAAACCTCAATAGTGGAAAACACTTCTCACTTATGCTCTTTGGGCAGACCATACAACCACCAAAGAAAGTACATGCTTTACTCCCTTTCATCTCATATATGGCCAAGAGGCTATTCTTACTATTGAGCTAGAGATTTACTCCTTATGACTGATGTATTATTTTTCTCTTATCAAGGATATAGAAAAAAATCACCATTTTATTTTGGGTAATCATACGCAGGTAAAAGCCCCTTTACCTGCTCTCAAGTTTTTTCTTTCACAAACTTATCTTTCGGGAAAATTTGCACATTGGCTTGCCAAAATTTAGGAGAATTATTTGATGATCATGACTTCGAACACAATCAAGGGATGAGACCTAGCCCTACACTTAGCTCAGCACCCTGAACCAAGTGAATAACTTGACGAACAAGATAATCCCGTTTTAGCGTTATTTTATATTGAAAATCAGAACCTCTCTCTAACTGAGCATCCTTGGTATAAAACTCTAGTGTATTATTTTGAATATCAAAGGTGTCTAGATGGATTGGATCCTCACTAGAGGAGGACACTCCTCCTTGAAGATTCCAATTATATCATTTTTGGAGAATTTTGTTTTAGGAGGTCTACTAATGGTTTGTTACTTCGATGTGTAAATGATGAAGAAGAAAAAAAGTTATTACTCGAAATCCATGGAACATAAGATTTTTTCATTCACTTCAGTGGCCATTTTTTTTCTAAGTTTGTTTCTTTTAAGATCATAACAAATGGTTACTACTAGCCTTCGATATATCGTGACTCAAATGATTTTGGAAGATCATGTGATAAGTGCCAAAATTTTGCTGGGAAAGAATGTCTTTCTACCATGCCTTTAAAACCCGCCCTCCTGGATTTCCCTTTTTCTAAGTGGGATCTAGACTTTATTGGTCCTATCAACCCTCTATCTTATGCAGGTCATATATTTATTTTGACAACCACTGATTACTTTACTAAGTGGAATGAGGTTGTTCCTCTTAGACACACATAGGATGAGAAGGTAGCTCCTTTCCTAGAATCTAATATATTTTCCAGATTCAACATCCCATTAGATATCATTACGGAAAATGGCCCACCCTTCATTTATGCAAAATTGACCCAATTCCTGGCTAAGTTAGGTGTCAAACATTTCACTTCATCTTCTTATTACCCTAAGGGAAATGGGCAAGCAAAGTCCACTAACAATAATATGGTTAGGATCATAAAGAGGATCATAGAAGAAAAACCTCACTAATGGAAAACACTTCTCACTTATGCTCTTTGGGCAGACCGTACAACCAGCGAAGAAAGTACAGGATTTACTCCCTTTCATCTCAGATATGGCCAAGAGGCTATTATTCCTACCGAGCTAGAGATTTACTCCTTATGACTGATGTTACATATTGAATAATTAAATTCTTCTAATGTTCCCCAAAGGATAAATGCATTGTTAGCCCAGGTAGAACAAATAAAGTTTTCCTTGGAGAACCTAAAACGAAGGAAAAAAAAGGTGAAAATTTATTTTAACAAATGAGAAAAGGATGTTCAATTCAATATTGAAGAAAAGTCATGCTATGGGACTTAGCCCATGTTGAAAGAGGGAGACATTCTAAATTCCAAAAATTATGGCTAGGTCCTTTCAAAATCGCTTTTATCCTTGGCACAAAATCATACCTTCTGAAGGATTTGGAAGAGTGATTGTTTTCTTATAGTACTAATGGTTCCCAATTGAAACATTATATGGAACCAACTTGATCATTAACACTTTGTGTAAACATGACTGTTGTATATAGTCTTTTTTCTTACTATTTTTTTTTACTTTGGTTTATTGAGTTTTTATTCCTATTGTTGTTTCTCGTAATCATTAGAAATAAAGTTTGGATCAGTTTTTCCATAACAATGTAATTCTGTAAGTATTTTCGATCGATGAAAATAAAATACACACATCTTTCACGATGTCCTCCTTTTGAGACACTATTGAAATAGCTTTTTTCTTTCAATACTGTTGTAGTATAGTTGGTTTTGTTTTCTTCCTTCTTTCTACTATCATTTTCTTCCCTCCAACCTGAGATTCAAGAGTATAGCAGAAGCATTCTCCTTGAAAGTATAAAAAACATTATCAGTTATGAATTTTTGTGCATATAGGACCAACTCCCCTCATACATCTCACTTTCCATAAGTTATTACCCAAAGTCCCGTCTCATTATTTCCCTTAAACCATCCCTTTTACCCTGTTGCACAACTGTTCCTTTCAACAGTTTTTGATCACCTACTTCTATTGGTATGCGAAACCAAACATTTTGAGTTCTAAATCTATTGAGAACATATTTCCTTGTGGAGTTTCTAGTTTGTTGATGCCCAAAAGTGCAACATGGAATCCCTTCCTGCAAATGGGTTGCAATGCCTTATTACTAAATAGTTATCAATAGGTGGGACCCCTTTATTTGAATAATGATGAAATATGCTTCTTTTATTTTCGCTCATGACTACCTTGCAAAAATGATTCTACATATTGATAATAAAACCCAGAAACTCGATCCAATTTCCATGTGAAATGGATGAAGGATGAATGTGTTGGCAATTTAATTTAAAGAAAATAAAGGGGTAAAAAGTTTGTTTTAATAAGCATCTTGCTTTATTCTTGCTACACATATATTATGAGATGTTGTTCACACTTCAATCATGAGCCACATGCAATTATGGTGTATTTCACTTATGGTATACTTGTTATTATTGTGAACAATTGATAAGTTTTATGAAATGGAAATCCTTCACTAACAAGGAATATGGGACATGACATGTTTTGGTGCTAAGTGTTGATTATACATAGAAGACTTATGATATTAATGTTGGATTACTGAGATTGGGGCTGAATAAGTAATAGAGCAATTTAATCATGTTTAACCATATAATCCAAGTGTTATATCAATGTAGCATTATTATCCAATAACTGCAAAGTAAATAAGCAATGAACAAATGAACAATCATACACATACACAATACACCAATGTTTTACATTTTAACCTAAAGTGGGAGAAAACCATAGAATTATTTTTGTTATATGTCTTGAAGAATTACATTCATTGGAAACACCAACTTCCTTTGTTTCCCAGTTGCAATTGGAAGGAGGCTCCAACCCCCTAGTTTCTCAGGCTTGTTACAACCTGAGGGAAGCTCTAACTCCCCAATTCTTTGGCAATAATTAGAAGGAGGCTACAACCCCTTATGTTCTCCAGCTACAACCGGAAGGTGGCTACAACCACCTGTCCTTTCCCGATCCAACCACCCTGACGTATAAGTAGAATGATGGAACCACTGTCACACTATCAGTGTGAGATATACTGCTATAAACCTATATGAATCAACCTGTACCAAACAACTGATACCAATAACCTAAACCATCCATCAACCTATACCTCAACCTGTAATCAACCTGCACCATAAACAAGTGCATCAACCATGCACCAACCTGTACCAACCAACTTGTAATCAACCTGTACCATAAAAAAGTGCATCAACCATGCAACAACCTATACCATGAACAAGTGCATCAACCATGCACCAAACTTGTACAAATAACATGTCACAACAACCTGTCCAAACAACCTATCACAACAACCTATCTCATCAATCTTGTCAACCAAATTAGATCTACTCACCAAGACAACTCTCAAAGATGTGCATCAACCAAGCATAAAACAACAATGCATGATCATCACCAAGATCAATATGAGCTTCTAATAATATACCAATACAAGTATGCTACATCATCCATAAACCATGTGTCAACAATACTACTAACAAGTACCTCCAACCATGTACCAAGTATGTACCAATAATGTATCAACTACTCATCAACTATGACTCATCAAGATGTACCAACATCATCAATTATACACCTCATGTATGTGCCAACTCATCAACTACTTGTCTCAACCATGTACCCAACATGTACCTCAACCAAAATACCTCATCAATTTCATCATCCAAATATGATTTGTAACTTTGTAATAGACTTGGTGTATATGATCACATACCTGCAAACCTTCCTTAACTTTAACAATAATAGAATATATTTTTCATCAAACGTTTCTTTAGTCTCACATGACTAGTTTTGGATTAGTCAACAACCCTAACTTGAAATTATCATAACTATGTACCTATAATGAACAAAGATCTGAAAATGTTACACAATATTCTTCAGTGTTTTTTATGCAATTCCTCCAAGTGCACTACTTAGAACCTCTCAAAAAAGGAGTTATAGCAAAAATGGCACAACTTTCTGAATTCTGGATTATTCTAGAGAGCGAACTTGTAGAGCGTGCCCCACACAGAATATTTGTTGAATAGATCTAAAAATGTTACACAACATACTAAATATTGTACTATAACCAACACATTTGGTCTTACTGAATTTGGATCTGTTATGAAGAAGTTATGACTTGTTTACCCGAAACAATTGTTTTAGACTAGTGTCAGGACTAGCCACAAACCCTATTTTCCATGGAGTGTAACTCGAAAAATACAATGACCCAAGAGATGAATTTTTTACCACAGATAATTGGATATTGTTCCTCAATGGAATAGAAATTTCACGGTCTGAATCATTCTAGAAAAAAACATTATTGCGAAAATGGTGACATGACCTGTAAATAACATACCTTAGAAAGTATCATCAAAAGAATTTATCCTCCCTTGAATTTCAGCCTTGTTTTCTTCACCTTCCCTATGAAATTCATCTTGTATATCCCTTGGTTACCTCAGTCACCTATAAATATTCAATATGCTCAAGTGTGATGTAAATGAGAGAGCCTTGCCTCTTATTTATACTCTCCATCTTCTAGGTCACTTAACCCATTTCTAGCTCACTTAACCCATTTATAGCTCACTTAACCTATTTCTAGGTAACTTAACCCATTTCTAGGCCACTTAACCTATTTTCCTCATTTTTAGGGTTAACCACTTTCCATAATTAGAAAGTTCCCCATCACTTTATCATTTAAATATTCCTCCTTGACTTTTTCACCTCACTTTATCATTTAAATAATCTTATTTGATTTTGTCACTTCACTTTATTATTTAAATAATCCTTCTTGACTTTGTAACTTTATTTAATCATTTAAATAATAATTTCTTCCTTGCAAGCTCTTTGACTTCTTTGACCTTTTGGGGCTTCAAGCCAACATATGAGGGTCATCCAACTTCGTAAGGCCATAACTCTCAAACTGTGAGGAGCTATGTGACATTACACATACCACTAGAAATGATATGACATGTAATATCCATATAGAATAGTCTTACCTGAAAATATATCAAAACTCATACCATTATCCATCAAACAAACTTGGGTCCATTACCCAAACCTAGGTTCTCCAACTTCTCATGGCCATAACTCTCTAACCGTGAGGAGTTATATGACATTCCACATACCACCGGAAATGGAATGACATGTAATATCCATATAGAATAGTCTTACCTTCAAATATATTAAAACTCATACTATTATACATGAAACGACCTTGGTTCCATTACCCAAACCTTTTTGTACCAAAATTCGCTAGAGGACTTTCTCCAAGGGTTGACATCAATCAATAAGGGTTGACATTAATATACAATATCAATCTCCAATGGTTGACATCAATGACAACCAAAAATCCATACCAACTATCCATCAACCTAATCCAATTTTCTGACAATATCCCCCTTTGTCATTGATGGAAACACTAACATTGATGACAACACTTAGTCATGATAAAATTCATGTTTATACTCGTCATCAATGTTTATATCTCTCCCCCTTTGACATCAATGGCAAAGGGTATCTCCCTTTGGGGTTTCTCCCCCTATCCTTTTGTTTTTTATTTGTGTTTATAAGCCTCTAATTACTCTCTCTCCCTTCATATGAATAATATCTCCCCCTTTGACAAAGGGCATCACTCTGAATTCATATCGCTCATTCTTCCCTTGTGACAATTTCTCCCCTTGGAAAAGTGCCTCTATGCTCTCTCTCCAAGCATTTACCTTTTCATCTGATAAATCTCTCCCCCTTTGTCCTATTTATGGTGCTTCCTTGTGTACATCTAACACATATAAGATAAGCATTCAAAAGCATTCATTTTGGAGTAGAAATTACTCCTAGTCTCTGACAAAGATACTAAAGGGATTCCCGTGGAAGCGGTTTTGTAAAGATGTATGCCACTTGTTCTTTTGTTCCCACATATTCAACTCTGATGTTCTTTTCTACAACCTGTTCCCATAGAAAGTGATACTTGATTGGAATGTGTTTTGTCTTGGAGTGCATCACCGGGTTTTTTGAGATACTGATGGCCCTTATATCATCAATAGATTGGAATGGGCTCATCATACTCAACCTGTATATCTTTCAAAGTTTGTTTTATCCATAGAACCTGTGTACAACATGTTGTTGCTACAATATACTCTGCCTCAGCTGTAGATAAGGATATTGATGATTGTTTCTTGCTTATCCAATATACTAAACACTCACCCAAGTAGAATGTTGCTCCACTGGTGCTTCGTTGGTCATCAATACAACCCGCCCAATCTGCATTTGTGTAGGCAATAAGTGATATATCCTTTCCTTTTGGATACCATAATTCAAACTCTTTTGTTCCTTTGAGATATCTAAAAATCCTCTTCACTGCTAATACATGTGATTCCTTTGATGTTGCTTGAAATCGTGCTACACGTCCAACTTCTTGCATTACATCTAGTCTGGTTGTTGTCACATATAGTAGGCTACCAATCATTGACATGTATTGTCTCTAATCTGTAGACTTTGAATCATCATCTTTGCTCAACTTGCAACTGGTTTGCATGGGAGTGATAACTGGTTTGCAATCTTCCATTCTGAACCTCTTTAGCATTTATTTGATATACTTGGTTTGAGAAATAAAAATTCCTTGGTTTCTTTGACGTATCGTGATGTACATGTTGTTTTCTGTGATTCCTTTCCATAATTCGTACGGAGTTTTTTCATTGTTTTTCTGAGCATTACTCTGTTTTGAATGTGAATTGTTGTATGCACTTCATGTGTGCAAAAAATATCCATCAATTTGGAATCCATTAGCATTGTTCGAGCCATTTCCTATGTAATTATCATCCATTATGATAATGTTCCTTTGTCTCTGAAACACTCTTTGAACCAATCTATGAATCCATGCTCTCGTCCATACTGTCCAAGAATCTACTTGCACAATTGTCCATAATGTTGACCCATTTATCACTATACTATCATGAAGTCTTGATTAATCCATCAAATTGTACTTCTGCTAATTGATTGTTCTGGATCTGTCTACTCAAACTCTACAAGCTTCTTGAAGGATGGTTCTTTGGTTTGTCAAAGCTATCGCATCAACTCCCCCTGCCTAATATTCATATTACCTGGGAGTCTCTAAGACGGATGGCTCAGAACAATTCCTGCTCTGATGTGTATTCATCATCATCTTCAATGGTAGATTCATCATCATCTTCATTGGTAGATTCATTATCTCTCTAAGCTCTGACTTCTTTCTTTCTATCTGTGGATTCATCTTTCACTACAATGCCTAAAAGTACAATCTCTTGAAATTGTTCCTTATTTACCTGTCCTTCCTTTCTTTCAATTATTTTCCAAACCTTTCTGTTTGTAGAATTTTCTTCATCTCGTTTTATTATCAATCTTGCAATCTCTGGTACCTGGTCTTTGTTCACATGTTCTTCTCGTTTTCTTATCCATACTTTCTTATATCTGATATCAGTATTCTCTTTCATGGAAGTATCGATCATGCTTATACAATCATTGGCTATGTGTCCATAGTTATGACATTTGTAACACTCAATGTTACGTGCGACCACATAGGCACTTCTTGCTTGAACATTTCTTTTATAATCCCTGCAATATACAACCTTATGTCCAAAGTTAGTACAATAAAAACAATGACCATAAAATAAATTTTCATACCTGGGAGTGAATGATATTCTTTGTGGCGTAGTCCTTATGAATTTTTTCCTTGACTGATCATGATCATGATTGAAGCTTATTTATGTCTTGAACATGGATGGTATTCTTGAAGATGTATCTTCAATAGTTTTCTTAGATTCTGTTTGACCATCATTCCTTCCTTTGAGTACTTCTGCATAACTCTTTCTATTTTATTCATTCTTCTTTTCTAGCAACATAGAGTGCTTCTCTTCATTCTCTACAACTGATGTGGATGTTTCTGTCTCTTCAACATTCTTGTTGAGCTTGACGATTTTGACTCTTAGTGTGACAACTTCTTCTTCAAGATTCTCAGCATATTCTTCTTTCTTCATTATCTGAGACTTCATGACCTCTTTTTTTCTCTTTGCTTCTTCAAGTTGGATTTTCAATGTAATTCTTTCTTCTTCCAGTCTTTCTCTCTTCTTGACCAAACTCTTCCTCAAGTTGGTTTAAGTCATTGGTTATTTCCTTGAGATGATCCATCAATATCTTTTCTCGATTTCATGTTTCTTCCTTGTGTGGTGCTATGTTGTCTTCTAAACATTTCTTTTGATATTCTAGAGTTTCTTCAATTCTTTTGGCCTTTTCTAGTTGAGCTCTTAAATTCTTGATGACCTCCTAATCTTTTTCGGAACCTTGAACACTTTCCTTTTTCTTCATCAATTCTTTCTTTGATTACTTGTTTTCTTCTCTTTCTTTCCTTAGATATTTGATTGCACTGATCAATTTTTCTCTGTAATCAACTTTTGTTTCTTCATACTCTTCCTCTTCTGAATATGTATGACATGATGAACATCTTTCTTCTTGTTCTGTATCTGCATCTTCTTTGGCATTTTCTGAATTTGCAATGGGTGAAGAATATATGTCATGTAACTTATCCCAAATTTCTTTGTCTGATGAACATTTACCAACCTTTTCTCTTACAAGATTAGGTAATCCTTCCCAGATGAAATCCATTTCTATTTTGTTATTCTTCTTCAATTCCTTCTTAGTTGCAGACTTTTCCATTTTTGAACTATCATATCCTGTAACAACTGATAGCCAAATATAATGTCCTTGTTCCTATAAAAATAATTTCGTCCTTCTGCTCCACATCTCATACTTAAAACCATTTTGGCCATTAAACATTGGTACTCTATTCTCAGAATAATCCATTATATCCTTCTAGTGGTTAAATTGTTTCCTGAAGGAACCTCCCTCTGATACCAATTGTTGGATTACTGAGAGGGGGGGGGGGGGGGGTGAATCAGTAATAGAGAAATTTAATCCCTTTTAACCATATAATCCAAGTGTTATATCAATGTAGCATTATCATCCAATAACTACAGAGTAAATAATAAATCTACAAATGAACAATCATACACATACACAGTACACCAGTGTTTTACATGGAAACCCAAAGCGGGAGGAAACTGCATAATTCTTTTTCTTATATGTCTTGAAGAATTACATTCATTGGAAGCACCAACTTCCTTTGTTTTCCAACTGTAACTGGAAGGATGCTCCAACCCCCTAGTTTCTCAGGCTACAACCCGAGGGAAGCTCCAACTCCCCAATTCTCTAGCTACAACCCCCTATGTTCTCCGGCTACAATAGGAAGGTGGCTACAATCACATGTACTTGCCCCGTCCAACTGCACTGACATATACATAGAATTATGGAACCATTGTCACACTATCAATGTGAGATATACTGCTATAAACATGTACCAATCAACTTGTACCAAACAACTTGTACCAATAACCTGAACCATGCATCAACCTGTACCTCAACCTGTAATCAACCTGTACCATAAACAAGTGCATCAACCATGCACCAACCTGTAATCAACTTGTACCAAAAACAAGTGCATCAACCATGCAACAACATGTACCTCAGCCTGTACCATGAACAAGTGCATCAACCATGTACCAAACCTGTACAAATAACATGTCACAACAACCTTTCCAAAAAACCTATCACAACAACATGTCACAACAACTTGTCTCATCAATCTTATCAACGAAATTAGATATACTCACCAAGCTCAATCACCAAGACAACTCTCAAATATGTGCATCAACCAATCATAACACAACAACTCATAATCATCACCAAGATCAATATGTTCTTCTAATAATATACCAATACAAGTATGCTACATCATCCATAAACCATGTGTCAACAATACTACTAACAAGTACCACCAACCATGTACCAAGTATGTACAAATCATGTATCAACTACTCATCAACTATGACTCATCAATATGTACCAACTTCATCAACTATAGACCTCATGTATGGGCCAACTCATCAACTACTTGTCTCAACCATGTACCCAACATGTACCTCAACCAAAAGCCCTCATCAATTTCATAATCCAAATATGATTTGTAACTTTGTAATAGACCTAGTGTATATGATCACATACATGCAAACCTTCCTTAACTTTAACAACAAGAGACTATCTTTTTCATCAAACTTTTCTTTAGTCTCACATGACTAGTTTTGGATTAGTCAACAACCCTAACTTGAAATAATCATAACTATGTACTTGTAATGAATAAAGATATGAAAATTATACACAATGTTCTTCAATTTGTTTTATGAAATTCCTCCAGGTTTCACTACTTGGATCCTCTCAGAAAAGGAGTTATAGAAAAAATGGCATACCTTGTTGAATTCTAGCTTATTCTAGAGAGCGGCCTTGTAGAGCGTGCCCCGCATGGAATATTTGTTGAATCGATCTGAAAATGTTACACAACATACAAAGATGGTACTCTAACCAAAACATTTGGTCTTACTGAATTTGGATCTGTTATGAAGAAGTTATGACGTTTTTACCCGAAACACATGTTTTAGACTAGTTTTAGGACTAGCCACAAACCCTATTTTCCACGGAGTGTAACTCCAAAAATACAACGATCCAGAAGATGAATTTTTTACCACAGATACTTGATTATGTTTCCTCAATGGAATATCAATTTCACAGTTTGAATCATTCTATAAAAAAAAATTATTGCGAAAATGGTGAGATGACCTGTAAATAACATACCTTAGAAAGCATCATCAAAAGAATTTATCCTCCCTTGATTTTTGGCCTTCTCTTCTTCACCTTCCCTCTAAAATTAGGCTTAGATATCCCCTGGTTACCTTCGTCACCTATATATATTCAATATTCTCAAAAGTGATGTTAAATGAGATAGCCTTGCCTCTTATTTATACTCTCCATCTTCTAGGTCACTTAACCCATTTCTAGGTCACTTAACCTATTTCTAGGTCACTTAACCCATTTCTAGGTCATTTAACCTATTTCTAGGTCACTTAACACATTTCTAGGTCACTTAACCTATTTTCCTCATTTTTAGTGTTAACTACTTTCCATAATAAGAAAGTTCTCCATTACTTTATCATTTAAATATTCCTCCTTAACTTTGCCACCTCACTTTATCATCTAAATAATATTATTTGATTTTGTCACTTCACTTTATTATTTAAATAATCCTTCTTGACTTTGTCACTTTACTTTATCATTTAAATAATAATTTCTTCTTTGCAAGTTCTTTGACTTCTTTGACCTTTTGGGGCTTCAAGCCAACATATGAGGATCCTCCAACTTCATAAGGTCATAACTCTCAAACCATGACAAGTTATGTGACGTTCCACATACCACCAGAAATGGCATGACATGTACTATCCATATAGAATAGTATTACCTACAAATATATCAAAACTCATACCATTATCCATCAAACAAACTTGGGTCCATTACCCAAACCTGGGTTCTCCAACTTCTCATGGCCATAACTCTATAACTGTGAGGAGTCATTTGACGTTCCACATACCACCGGAAATGGAATGACATGTACTATCCATCTAGAATAGTCGTACCTTCAAATATATTAAAACTCAGACCATTATACATGAAAAATCCTTGGTTCCATTACCCAAACCTTTGTGCTACCAGAATTTGCTACCGGACGTTTTCCAAGGGTTGACATCAATCAATAAGGGTTGACATTAATATACAATATCACTCTCCAATGGTTGACATCAATGACAATCAACAATCCATACCAACTATCCATCAACCTAAGCCAATTGTCTGACAATTAATATGGCGAGGCCAATTTGATTTTGGATTGAAATTTTATGTGGCAAACATAGTGGACTATGTGTTGGAAGTTTGGGTGCACTTGTACTTGGATGTGGTTGATGGAAATTAATGTGGGAAATTCCATGAAATTACTGCAGTCGCTCTTATCGTACCTCGAGGTCTCCACCTTCACTTTGTTTATGTTTTTGTTTGTTTCCTTGGCTGGTGTTTCCTTCGTTTTTATCAACCTTGGGAAGAATAGTGGTGCTTTTTGGTTTTCTGGCATTCTCATTACATGTATGTTGGTTCTTACCTCTCCATTCATGAATTGTAGCTCTGCTTTGAATAAAATCATGATGTTGGATCTTCGATTTTCCTACAGACTATGTTTTCTTTCTGAAGTTTATATTGGATGTATGTGGGTATTATGGTTGTGCATATTACATTTAAAGGAGGTGTCTTCATGTTGGAATTTAAACGTTTCAAGCTGGGAATAATGTTCAACATTCCATTCTATTTGAAATACGTGATTGTGTTGCGCTCATAATTAATGTTGCTTATTTTTCTATGACTGTGGGAAAATAATTATGGCAAGTACTTGTAGTTTCGCTCTGCTCTAGTAATTAAAATTTGAAGGGTTTTATCTTAAATAAAAGGACATTTGGGTTTTGTGCATAATGTCATACCCTTTATCGAGTCTTTGGAAGACTTGTCGATCTTTTGAATTATCTTTCCATCATTTGTGAATATATGTGAGACATGAGTATTTTACTTGCGACCACCATAGGAGGTCTGTGGAAATTATGTTGTGGAAATAAATGGTTAAATGGTTTTGCAAACCCCTTATTAATGTTTCTCCCTTACGTTTTCCCAAACCTCAGTTTTTTATCTGATATATGGAAATTAGTAGATTTGAACTCTGGGCTTGGTGTATGTTATAGTATTGACCTGATAATGGGAAAAATTGGTTATATGCATGAATTATTGGCTCATTTGTTATTTATCTATGGGGGGTTGGTTGATTTTGAAGTTATATGATGTTAAAATCAAATGATGAGCACCAGTTTCACATGGGGTTTTGAACCCAGTCTATTTATGCAGCAAGTATTGGGTTTGTGATATAGGTATTGTATACTAAAGGGTCGATAGCTTTATGTTTTTGTTCTCAACCTCACATGATGGTTTGATGTAGTCTAGTTTTAATTGTTTTGAATGATTATGTTAACAATCTCTTATAAAATGATCTGCTAATGGGAAGGAAAAAAAGGAAATCTAAATGGTAAAGTTTGATAGTCCTGGGATTTCAATTGGATTTTATATTGAACAATATAAAACTCGTGTGTCTTGGATTTGAATTATAAATAGAAAAAAGTTTTGGCAAATGATGGCGATGTCGATTTTCAATAAATATTATTGCATAGAATAGAAAAATAATAATATCATTCCCATTCATTATCTCACTTTCCTCTCCTTATAAGCCCACCTCCTTCCCAAATACATTTAAAACATCCCCTATTCTGTTACTATGAATTTCATTTAAAAAAAAATGAATGAAAAAAGAGAAAGGATTAACAAAAAAGGAAAGGGACTAGATGATGACTGATGTTGGAAGTTTGGATATGGATACATTTTATATTTTTGTAAAGAAGTTACATCTGCACCTGTTTGAATAGTATTTGTTGGTCGCTTCCCATCCATGTTACCATTTTCCACTCATTACAAAGACCCCCATCTTCCCAATATCCCTATCACTCCCTGTTCAAATAGAAAATGATTGTTGAGTTTAAAAGAAATGATGGATGGATTGAATGTGTTTTATTTGTGAATGATGGAGCCAACCTTTTGGTTTTATTTAGGTAGAGTATTGATGCATGGATTGTTAATATTTTTTCATAACATGATTGGGATATTGCTTTGGGATGTTTTTCTTTAATAGATGAAAAAATGGCAGAGCTTCTAATAGAGGCGCTAATATAGGAAGAGGAATAATTTTCAAAGAGTCCATAGAAGGATATGATTTTCGATACATTTTGGTGTCGATCCACAAGAACTAAATCAATGTTTCCAAGATGGGTTTTTTAATCTAGTTGGCTAAGGAATTTTGCAACCCATACTTGAGAGGCCTCCTTTCCAACCACATCAAAATTTATTTGGTATTCATGTTCCCCTCTGTGTCTATGTAGCCAGAACCACCTTCCAACGATGGTTGGAAATAAATTGTTCATCAACCTGAAGATCATCACCATGGTTTGTCTACTGTGTCATTGCCATTACCCCCTCCTCTTCCACCAATAAATCCAAATACCCAATTTGATCATGTTGTCTCACCAGTACAATTCTCTCATTCTAGAAAAAGGGTAAAGGATGATGTTCTTAAGCTAGAGCTAGATAAGGGAAAAGGAGTGGCCACTCCCTCCAAGTCATCCAAAGATTCCTTTGAATCTGTGTCCTCTCATCTCCATCTCAAAGATAATTGTTCCCACGTCATCAGTGTAGTCCAACCACAAGGTTCCCATCAGTTGAAGGATGTTTCACATGATAAATCAGAAATGGGAACAAAAGAGGGCAGCAGTGAAAAGAGACAAAATGCCTCTCACAGTAAATATGGTTTTTAATGCTGATTAATGTTATTTTATTTTGAGGACATTCTTTTTATTTTGACAGTATTTTGGACAATAATACATATTTAGAGAAAGTTTTGGACGACATGGATATAATGTTATTTTGGATATAGTCATGTTCTATTTTGTTGATATTAAAATATTTGATTATTAATATGAGGATGGGAGTTACAAGGAGGATACTTGAATTAAATATCTGTGGTATTATACTTCATGTTTTGATGATTATTAAAGAAATGAAAATTGGAGTGACAAGGGGTCCAACCTATTTAGTTATTATTTAAATAGACCCTTAATTATATATTATCAATTGTTTGTCTCAACCAATTAGTTAGGATAATTAATCCTAACAAAAGAAAGGTTGTTGAACTACCAAAACTTATTGGCAAAGAATAAAAACTCAATGAAATGAAGAGACAAGGAGTAAGAGAGAATAGAAGGAGAACTTCTTCTATAAGGTTTGCTTTGTACTTGTGAGATACTTCCATTCTTCATTCATTCTGAGTTAACTAGAAGGTTTAACCATCTTGATGACAAGAGGGTCATATTAAAGGCAACATGATTAAAAAATGAATCATATTTTCAACATCTTGTCTTTAAAGGTGTATGATTTATGTTTGGCAGTCTGTGTGTTCTTGTTTGTTTATGGATTAAATTTCATAACTGATAAATAATATTTTGCAGAGTCAAGTGACAACATTTTATAGAAAGTTGATCCAAATCTTTAGCTTCAGTTTTCTTTTGTTGTCAGAGCCTTTTTTTATGGTGCCCATCGGAGGCTTATAAATCTGGCTTTGGTCCCTACCCTCACAGGGGTTTGTAAAGAAAATTCATCTTTGTATCTCAGAATGAAATCAATATAAAAATCATATTTCTGATTTTAGTCTCACATGTGTATTATGATGATTTGGTTCATATTTTTCTTCCGTCCTTGTCTCTTATCCATGTATAATCTTATGTAATTTCTTGCTTATTTTATTTATTTTGCATAGTTACATATAATATATAAAAAAACAACCTTGATCCCTTGTACTTAATACTCATGGATTAAGTGATTGTTTTATTTTTATTTTAAGGCTATAAATTCTGGGTAACATTCCCAACTATATTTCCTTAGCCCAGCAAGATCTGAAAATGCTTGAGTAAGGTTCCTCATACCTTTTCCTCAACATTTATTCGGCGACCATACTGGGGATATCTTCCATATCTCTCTAGTTGATTGTATCATGATTATCTATGATTTTTTTTGTTTTGTCTGGTTACGAGACAACCCAATATTGGAAACAGTTTTGATGACCAAACGGACAACATTGCATTGAATTTATTCAACATTATTTTAGAAACTACTAGTACTCGTGTTGAACTTGAACACTCTTGGGAAGTAATTGAAAGTGACATAACAATTCGTGAACATTGGGAATCCAAAAAAAGGAAACCCATAAATCAACAGTAACCTCCCTTTCCATACCTCTTTGGTCTTTCTTTGCATGTCCTCTAATCCTTGCATATCTCGAAGGAGAAGAGGGTTGTCCCCTGAAGCTAACCCTATTTTGAAATAGAAAGGAGGAAAATGGTCTTATCAACAAAACAAAGTTATCTTAGGAGAACCTTATCTGATTCTTCCAGTTCACCTTTATCACCAATACATATCACTTTCAACATGACATTTGTGGGTAGTGGTAGTGGTATCGGAGGTCCATCCTCCTCACAACCTTCTGCTACATCCATAATTGGTAGTATCTACAGTCATCAAGTCCCTATTCAATCCACTACCAATCCTACTAAATTCATAAAGAAATATGGACTTTTTCAATTCGAGGAAGATGCTACAACCACCCCATGTCATGTATCTTCTCCCTTGAATATTTCACTAGCCACTCTCCCATTACCAAAATTCAAGGATCATTTACCTAAGTTTTCAGGAAATGGCACCGTTACTACAAACAAACACATGGTATCATTTTCTAATGCTTGTCATAACATAGGGGCTAACAATAATGACACTTGCATATGTTTATTTGTCAATTCTCTCGAAGGGAAAGTTGCAGAATAATTTTTTGATCTCCCTCCCAAAATCCTTTCCACTTGGGAAGAATTGGTTTATTCATTCAATTCCACTTATGGACAGCCCAAGAGTCAAGCTAAGAAGTTAAGGGAATACAATAATATTTACTATAAGGATGGTGAAACCATTAAATATTTTAACCTTTACTTCACCAAATTATATAATCAAATCCCTGAACTAATCTGCCCTCAAAATAAGGTTTCTTTCTTGCATTATTATAATGCATTACCTTCCCCTTATCGTCATAGAATTGAAGAGAATACTATTGAAAATATTAGTTCCTCCCTTTAGACTTTCCTATAATATGAAGAGAAACTCGAAAGAACAGGTCTCCCCAAGGGAGACTTGGTCAAGCAAACATACATGTCCTCCCTCCTACAACTCGTGCAAGATATGAATAATAGGATGATATCCTATGAGCGAAAAAGAAATTCCTCTTCTTATTCCACTGGGGCTTCTTCTTCTTCCTTAGCGCCTTTTAGGAATACTAATGAAAACACTTTTCATCCAAAGGCCATAATGGCTCGTAGTTGGTGTATCGTCTGCGAAGAAAATCATGAGGAGAGTACTTGCGAAGTTAAGAGAAATTCTAGGGATAAGATATTTGGAAAAAGGCCCTATACCATGATCATTTTTTTATATTGGGTTGAACCAGAAGATTTTATGGTAATTATTACTAGGAATAAATATTACACTACCAAGGGAAAATAATACCTTCCCTGCACTTCATCCACCCCATGCTCACCTTCTCAAAGTGTTAATACACAAGTTGTTAGAACTTTGGATAATCAAGGAGTTTCTTCTCCTCTTCCCTATTCTAAGTATAGTATCCTTAATCAATTGGATAATATCAAAGCTTATGCTACTCTTTTGGACATGGTTGTCATCCCAGAACAAAAAAAGCATCTTAAAATTTTTATGGAAGGTAAGATTTATACCATAGATAATCTATTTGAAGAGTCAAAGGAAGAGGACTCAACTATAAATAAGATAGGTTTAAATATTTTAGGAACCCTGTAAAAAAATCCCTTTCTATATCTTAGTAAAAATAATGGATAAAATAACTCATTGTTTCCTAATTGATGGTGGGTCTGATCCAAGTGTAATGTCTAAAATTATCATGGAAGAGCTTGGATTATCTTGCACTAACGAAAAAATCTAGAAGAATTATCTCTTAAAACAATTTGAAACAATCAACTATAGGTGAAATCAAGGATGTAACCTTAGTTTTGTGTGCACATCCTGATATAAGAACAATCCTCAACATCTAAGTAATTGATATGTCGGTGCGTAACTATTAAATTATTTTAGGAAGAGATTGAAAATCCTTAAATTGTAGATGCAATTCACTTGATTGAACATATGTGTCCATCCCTCGGAACAGAAAGAACATTATAGTCCTTAGGGAAGGAAGAATTTCGTTGTATATAGAGAACATTCCCCAACCTAATGTAAACTATCTGGAAGAGGATTTGGGAGTGTACTCTATCTTTGTTGATGAAGGTGACACTATACTTGAACTAGTTGATTTTGATGATGGTATGTGGCACATGCATTTCGATGGCTCATGTTCAAATGAAGGTAATGGAGCCATCATCATTCTATATTCTCCTATAGATAAAATCCACAATTTCTCTTATAGGCTAGAATTTGCTTGCACAAACAATGTAACTGAGTTTGAGGCCTTATTGTTAGTCATAGAAAATACATATAACCTTGGTTGTGGCCACCTTACAGTACTTGGTGATTCCAAACTTGTTGTGAATCTTGTACATAAGTTTATTCACCAAGCAATAAGTTACTTAAATGTTATACTCAAGTTGTTTGGATGTTGATTTCAAATATCTTATCGTTTAACATCACTCATGATAAGAGGGAACTTAATTCAATGGTGGATAGGTTAGTTTTTTTTGCATCATCCCCCACCTGACAACTTTTAACTCAAACACCTAATTGTACATTTCAATCTCTATATCATCCTCAAATCCATGATAATGTAGAATCATGGCAGGTTTTCCGGAGTGACGAAGGCATTTGCGCTTTCATACAAAATGTATTATTTAAGCCAAAATAAATCATCTCTATTGAAAATCACAAATTTCCTAAAGGCTTGACTCCTCTCAAAAGTTCGTTTTCATCAAGTGATGTAGGCAACAAGGAAACACATAAGAAAGAGTATTCAAAAAGGAAAGTTGGTGATACCATTTCCTTGAATATTGGGACATTCAAATCTCCAAATATCATAAAATTAGGTTCCCAATGTTCTGATGAAGAACAAGCAAGATGCACATAATTTCTCCTTGAATTTCAAGACGTGTTTTCTTGGTCATACGAGGATCTTTGTGGTTTTGATCCTGCTCTCATACAACATGTCATTCCTATCAAGCAAGGGGTAAAACCAATTAGGAAAAAACAAAGACCTATTAACCCTATGCTCAAAGACACTATTAGAAAAGAATTGGAAAAATTGTTGAAAGTTAATATAATCTTTCCAGTTAAATATTTTGACTAGTTTTCAAACCTAGTTCATGATCAAAAAACTACTGGCCAAATCAGATTATGTGTTGATTTCCTCCCATTGAATAGATCGAGTGTCAAATACCATTTTCCTCTTCCTAATATGGAAATGATATTACAATAGGTTGCAAGGTCTCAAATGATGTCCTTACTTGACGAGTTTTCTGGGTATAATCAAATCAAGGTAAAAAGGATTGATAGGTATAAAACAACATCTACCACACGCTAGGGCACATTCGCTTATGAACACATTCCTTTTGGCTTATCTAATGCAGGTTCCACCTTTGAAAGAGATATGCATATAGCTTTTGATGATATAGTTGGTAATATTATCCAGGTATATCTTGATGACTTGACTGTTTATTCTAAAAATCAGTTGGATCATTCTGGTCATCTTAGAAAAAATTTCATGCACTGCAGAAAATTTGGCATTTCTTTAAATCCTTCCAAATTTATTTTCGATGTCACGAAGGGAAAGCTCCTCGGTCATATTGTTTTTGAATCAGGGATAAGCATATATCTCAATAGTATTACTACCATTCTAAACCTTCCTACCCCCACCTCCAGGAAACATGTTCGATCTTTCATGGGCATTATTAATATCGTCTGTAGATTTGTTCCTGATTTTGCTGTCATGGTTAAACCAATCCATAATCTTCTTAAGGAGGAATGTTATTTTTCTTGGATAGATGATGTCGAGAATGATTCGTTAGAATTAATAAATAAATTAGCTTTGCACTAGTTCTAGTGATATTGGATTTTAAGAAATATTTTATCATATATACCAATGCCACCGAGGAAGCAATTTCTACTATCCTCTTGCAATGTGATGACCAAAACAATGAAAAACTTGTAGCTTGCATGAGTTGAAGTTTATCAAATGATGATGTCAAATATTATTATATTGAGAAACATTCTTTTTCTCTTGTCAAGGCTATAGAAAAATTTCACCATTTTATTTTGGGAAAACATACGCAGGTAAAATTCCCTTTACTTGCTATCAAGTTTCTGCTTTCACAAACTTATCTCTCAAGAAAACTTGCATATTGGCTTTCCAAAACTTAGGAGAATGATTTGATGATCATTACTTTGAATACAATCAAGGGATGACACCTCTCCCTTCACTTATCTCAATACCCTAAGCCAAGTGAATAACTTGACGAACAAGATAATCCCCTTTCAACACTATTTTATATTGAAAATCGGAACCTATCTCTATCTGAGAATCCTTGGTATAAAAATATGGTGTATTATTTGCAGTATCAAAGGTGTCTATATGGGTTGGATCCTCACTAGAGGAGAAGACTCCACCTTGAAACTTCCAAGTATATCATTTTAGGAGACTTTTTGTTTAGGAGGCTTGCTGATGTTTTTTTACTTCGATGTGTAAATGATGAAGAAGAACAAAAGTTATTACTCAAAATACATGGATCCTCAACTTTTGTCATTCACATCAATGACCATTTTTCTACTAATTCTACTTCTTTTAAGATCATAAGAAATGGTTACTACTAGCCTTGGATATCTTGCAACTCATATAAACTTGTAAGACCCTATGATAAGTTCCAAAACTTTGTTGGGAAAGAACTTCTTTCTGCCATGCATTTACAACCTGTCCTCCCGGATTTCCCTTTTTCTAAGTGGGGTATATAATTTATTGGTCCTATCAACCCTCCATCTTCTGCAGGTCATATCTTTATTTTGACAACCACTTATTACTTTACTAAGTGGACTGAGGTTGTTCCTCTTAGACATGCACAGGATGAGCAAGTAGTTTCTTTCCTAGAATATAATATATTTTCGTGATTCGACATTGACCCAGCTTTCATTTCTGCAAAATTGACCCAATTTCTTGCTAAGTTAGGTGTAAAAAATTTCACTTCATCTTCTTATTACCCTCAGGGAAATGGGAAAGAAAATTCCACTAACAATAATCTTCTTAGGATCATAAAGAGAATCACAGAAGACAAACCTCTCCAATGGAACACACTTCTCACTTATGCTCTTTGGGCAGACCATACAACCACCAAAGTATGTACAGGCTTTACTCCCTTTTAGCTCATATATTTCCAAGAGGTTATTGTGCCTACTGAGCTAGAGCTTTCCTCCTTATGGCTTATGTTACAGACTAAAGAACTAAATTCTTCTAATGTTCCCCAAAGGATAAATGCATTGTTATCCCTGGAAGAACAAATAAAATTTTCCTTGAAGAACCTAAAAAGAAGGTAGCAAACAATGAAAAATTATTCTAACAAATGATCAAAGGATGCTAAATTCAAGCTTGATGACAAAGTCTTACTATGGGACGCAGCCCATGCTGAAAGATGGAGACATTATGAATTCCTATGGCTAGGTCTTTTCAAAATCGCTTTCATCCTTGGCACAAACTCATACCTTCTGAAGGATTTGGAAGAGTGGTTGTTTTATTAAAGTATTAATGGTTCCCACTTGAAAAATTATACGGAACCAGCTTGATCATTAACACTTTGTGTAAACATGACTGTTGTATATAGTCTTTTGTCTTACTATTTTTTTTTTACTTTGGTTTGTTGAGTTTTTATTCCTGCTTTTGTTTCATGTAATCATTAGATATAAATTCTAGATCATTTTTTCTATAACAATGTCATTATGTAAGTATTGTTGATAGATGAAAATAAAATACACACAAATGTCACGATGTCCTCCTTTTGAGAAACTACTGAAATAGATTTTTTCTTTCAATATTGTTGTAGTATAGTTGGTTTTGTCTTCTTCCTTGTTTCTGCTATCCCTTTCTTCCCTCCATCCTGAGATTCAAGAGCATATCAGAAGAATTGTCCTTGAAAGCATAAAAAGAATTATCATTTATGAATATTTGTGCATACAGAAACAACTCCCCTCATACATCTCACTTTCCATAAGTTATTCCCCGAAGTCATGTCTCATTATTTCCCTTAAACCATATTTTTCCCCCCATTGCACAACTATTACTTTCAACAGTTTTTGATCACCTACTTCTATTGTTCTGTGAAACCAAACATTCTGAGTTCTAAATCTGTTGAGAATATATTTTTCCCTATGGAGTTTCCAGTTTGTTGACGCCCAAAATAGAAACATGGAATACCTTCCTACAAATGGGTTCCAATGCCTTATTACTTATATATATTTAATAATATACTAAATAGGTGGGACCCCTTTATGTGAATAATGATGAAAGAAACTTCTTTGATTTTCACTCATGACTATCTTGCAAAAATGATTCTACAGTTTGAGAATAAAACCTAGAAACTCAAGGCACATTCCTTGTGAAATGGATGAAGGATGAATGTGTTGGAAATTTAATTTAAACAAAAGAAAGGGGGAAAATGTTTGTTTTAATAAGCATCTTGGTTTATTATTGCTAAAGATATATTTTGACATGTTTTTCAAACTTCAAGCACGATCTACATGTAGCTATGGTGTATTGCACTTATGGTATACGTGTTATTATTATGGACAATTGATAAGTTCTATGAAATGGAAATCCTTCCCTAGCAAGGAATGTGGGACATGACATGTTTTGGTGCTAAGTGTTGAATATACATATAATGCTTATGAGATTAATTTGGGGAGGCCAATTCAATTTTGGATTGAAATTTTATGTGGAAAACATAATGGACTATGTGTTGGAAGTTTGGGTGTGCTCGTGCTTGGATGTGGTTGATAGAAATTAATGTAGGAAACAATGTGCAATTACTGCATGTCTCTCTTACCCTACCTCGAGGTCACCACCTTCACTTTTTTCTCATTTTTTTTTTGTTTCTTTGGCTGGTGTTGGCTCCATTTTTCTTGGCCTTAGGAAGAATAGTGGTGATTGTTGGTTTTTTGGCATTCTCCTTACAAGTATGTTGGCTCTTACCTATCCATTCATGAATTGTAGCTCTGCTCCGAATAAAATCATGATGTTGGCTCTGAGATTTGCTTACAAACTGTGTTTTCTTTCTAAAGTTTATAATGGATGTATGTGGGTATTATGGTTGTGCAAATTACATTTAAAGGAGGTTTCTTCCTGTTGGAATTTAAACGTTTCAAGATGGGAATAATGTTCGACATTCCGTTCTATTTGAAATATGTGATTGTGTTGCACCCATAATGAATTCTGCTTATTTTTCTATGAATGTTGGTAAATAACTATGGAAAGTACTTTCAGTTTTTCTCTTCTCTAGTAATTAAAATTTGAAGGGGTTTATCTTAAATAAAAGAACATATGGGTTTTTTGCATAATTCCATACCCTTTATACAATATTTGGAAGACTTGCAACTCTTTTAAATTATCTTTCCATTATTTGTGAATATACGTGAGACATGAGTATTTGCCTTGCATCCACCATAGGAGGTCTATGAAAAGTGTGTTGTTGAGATAAATTTTTAAATGGTTTTACAAGCCCCTTATTAATGTTTCTTCCTTACGTTTGCCCAGACCTCGATTTTTTATCTAATATATGGAAATTAGTAGATTCGAAATTTGGTCTTGGTGTATGTTAAAGTACTGACCCAACAGTTAGAAAGATTAGTTATATGCATGAAGTCTTGGCTCGTTTGTTATTTATCTATGGGGGTTTGGTCGATTTCGAAGTTATATGATGTTAAAATCAAACGATGAGCACCGGTTTCACATGGGGTTTTGAACCCAGTCTTTTTATGAAACAAGTATTTGGGTTGTGATATAAGTACTGTATAGTGAAGGGTCGATGGCTTTATGTTTGTGTTCTCAGCCTCCCATGTTGGTTTGATGTTGTCTAGTTTTAATTTTTTCAAATGATTATGTTAACAGTCTCTTATAAAATGCTTTGCTAATGGGAAGGAAGAAAGGGAAATGTAAATGGTAAAGTTTGACAGTACTAGGATTTTATATTAAACACTATAAAATTGTTGCATATTGGATTTGAATTATTAACACAAAAAAGTTTTGGCAAATGATGGCGATGTCGATTTTCAATAAATATTATTGCATATGATAGAACAATAATCATCTCATTCTTGTTCATTATCTCACTTTCCTCTCATTATACGCCCACCACCTTCCCAAATACATTTAAAACATCCCCTGTTCTATTATTATGAATTTCATTTAAAAAAAATTGAATGAAGAAAGAGAAAGGATTAACAAAAAAGGAAAGGGACTAGATGATGACTGATGTTGGAAGTTTGGATATGCATACATTTTCTAGTTTTGTAAATAAGTTACCTCTACACTTGTTTGAACAGTATTTGTTGGTCGCTTCCCATCCATGCTACCATTTTCTATTCATTACAAATCCCCCCATCTTCCCAGTATCCCTATGACTCCTTGTTCAAATGGAAACTAGTTGTTGAGTTTAAACGTATTGATGGATGGATTGCATGTGCTTCTGTTTTAAATGATAGAGCCAACCTTTTGGTTTTATTTAGGTAGAGTATTGATTCATGGATTGTTAAGAGTTTTTCATAACATGATTAGGATATAGCTTGAGGATGAGTTTCTTTAGAAGAGGAGGTAATGGCATAGGTGTTAATAGAGGTGCTAATAGATGTAGAGGAAATAATTGGCAAAGAGACCATAGAAGGCCATGATTTTTTATACATTTTGATGTTGATCTGCAAGAACTAAATCATCTTTTCCAAGCTAGTTTTTTTTAATCTACTTGGCCAAGGAATTCTACAACCCATACCTGAGAGGCCTCCTTTACAGCAATGTCAAAATTTCCCTAGTATTCATGTTCCCCTTCATGTGTCTATGAATCCAGAACCACCTGCCAATGATGGTTGGAAAGAAATTGTTCATCAGCATGTAGCTCATCACCATGGTTTCCCTACTGTGTCATTGTCATTACCCCCTCCTCCACCACCAATAAATCCAAATTCCCAAGCTGATCGTGTTGTCTCGCCAGTACAATCCTCTCATGAAAGAAAAAGGATAAAAAATGATGTTCCCAAGCCAAAGATAGATAAGGGAAAAGGAGTGGTCACTCCCTCAAAGTCATCCAAATATTCCTCTGCATATGTGTCCTCTCATCTCCATCTCAAATATGATTGTTCCCACGTCATCAGTGCAGTCCACCCACAAGGTTCCCATCGGTTGAAGGTTGTTGCACAAGATAAATCAAAAATGGGATCAAAAGAGGGAAGCAATGAAAAGAGGGAAAATGCCTCTCACAACAAATATGGTTTTTAATGCTAATTAATATTATTTTCTTTTGAGGACAGTTTTTTTATTTTGACAATATTTTGGACAGCAAATACATATTTAGACAGATTTTTGGACATCATGGATATAATGTTATTTTGGATAGAGTCATGTTCTATTTTTCTGATATTAAAATATTTGATTATTAATATGAGGATGGGAGTTACAAGGAGGATATTCAAATAAAATATTTGGGATATTATACTTCATGTTTTGATGGTTATTAAAGAAATGAAAATTGGAGTGACAAGGGGTCCCACCTATTTAGTTATTATTTAAATAGACCCTTAATTATATATTATTAATTATTTATATAAACCAATTAGTTAGTATAATTAAGCCTAATAAAAGAAAGGTAGTTGAACTACCATAATTTATTGGCAAAGAATAAAATCTCAATGAAATGAAGAGACAAGGAGTAAAAGAGAATAGAAGGATAACTTCTTCTATAAGGTTTTCTCTGTGTTTGTGAGATACTTCCATTCTTCATTCATTCTGAGTTAACTAGAAGGGTTAACCATCTTGATGATAGCAGGTTCTTATTAAAGGAAGCAGGATTCAAAACTGAATAATATTGTCAGCAAATTGTATTTAAATGTGTATGATTTATCTTTGGCAGTCTGTGTGTTCTTGTTTTTTTATGGATTAAATTTCATGACTGATAAAGAATATTTTTCAGAGTCAAGTGATAGCATTTTATGGCAAGCTGATCCAAATATTTACCTTATGTTTTCTTTTGTTGTCAGATTATTTTTGTATGGTTCCCATCAGAGGCTTATAAATATGACTTTAGTCCCTACCCTCGCAGGGGTTTGTAAAGAGAATTCATCTTTGTATCTCATAATGAAATCAATCTAAAAATCAGATTTCTGATTTTAGTCTCACATGTGTATTATGATGACTTGGTTCAGATCTTGCTTTCATACTTGTCTCTTATCCATGTATACTCCTATGTAATTTCTTTCTTATTTTATTTATTTTTCACAATTACATATAATATATATAAAACCATCCTTGGTCCCTCGTACTTAATACCCGTAGATTAAGTGATTTTTATTTTTTTATTTTAAGGTTATAAATCTTGGGTAACATTCCCAACTATCTTGCCTTAACCCAATAATATCTGAAAAGTTATTGAATAAGCTTCATCATACATTTTCCTCAACAATGAGCTCTTTATAATATTCATGAGTGACTCTCTCATTCCACCCTCACGAAATTGTGGACCTCTCGAACTAGGTAATCATTAACCTACAATTCAGACCACGACAGGATTGCTAGTAGGTTGTGACAGAGACACTGCCACACCTCTCCCTTAATTTCTACTTTTTGTGCACGGCCCCTCTACTCCTTATGTGAGTCGGATTAGCAAGCATTGTCAAGCCTGCATCCACTGATAAAACCCATGTCAATAATCCCTATACATAAATAATATTGTAATCAATCATATGTCCCAAGTGCTTAAATGAAATACTCAATCAAAATAAAATTTACTCCCTAACTCAATCTGGGGTCCAAGGAAGTCCATTGATTCCATCATCATCCATAACCTATCATGTGTCCTACACACTCAGGAAAACTCGTCAATAGCATCTGCCAATGTATATACATCAAATAATAATAAGTCACAACACATTATCATCATCATGTATAATCCATAATCAAAACGAAATCACAATGTACCATAACTGGATCACTTGCACGTAATTTTTCTCAAAGAATAAGTCAATAAAAGTGTGCTCAGTAGAGCGGGTTATTACACAATATTCTATTCTCATTCAATAACTTTGTTTCTACTTCTTGTCAAGGGTCCTTTGAAAAATACCATGGTGGCTAGTTTAAAGGATCTTGACCATCTCATTGGAGTCTCCTTTATTCATGTTCTTGGGATGGTCCTTCTTGTTGGGATAAATATTTCCAAGATTTGTCTAACTCTGCTCGACTTCTTGTTGTATGTAAGGACAAACTATATAGCTAGTTCAAAACGCTTGTTTGATCTTCTAAATCGATGGGAATGTGGGGTTGCACTGAATTTGGATGAGTCATTCACAAATATAGTCTCCATATGAGTTCTCTAGTCTACGAAAATCATCATTTGTTAAGCTTGATCCCTAGTGGAGTCCTCAAATTTTTATTTATTTTCTAGTCAAGGACATGAGTCAACCTCGTAGGGTATTCTCATGGGATTGGAGAAACCCTATATGTTTTTATAAAGGTGGTGCTCCTTTGTTTCTCACTCGGATAAAAATTATATTATGGTTCTAAATAACCATATTCTTATTCATCAAACATTTAATGCTTGCAAGTTGATCAGGTAGTGAAAACACATAAAAATAAAATATTTCATGGTAACAGTCTTGATACAAGGAAAACAAGATAAGTTTTTCACCCCACCATAACCATTCCCTGTAACATATCAAGAGAAAGAAATACATTTGAAGCAATACACACACAACATGGAGCAACATAAATGGTCATTTCCATATATAAAATATTTTGTACCATTCATATCATAAGGATGTAAAGGAGATGCATACTCAAGATTTCATGCTTTAATAAAATTTAGAAACAACAAAATCATGAGCTACCAAAATATCTCTTTGTGGAGTTTAAATCAAACAATAGATACAAATTTGTTGTTCAATATCAAACACAATGTGTGCAATATAGTATTTGTGATACTTAAATGAGAAAATAAGAAATGTGTTCATCCTATTTGACTAGGATGGGGCTCCCGTGGACCATATATTAAGCAAAGATGACCTGGAAGATAAAAGGAAATAGTCAGAAATTGGCCTTGCACAAAAGAAAAATTCAAATGAAAAAACTAGATGATTATAGACTGAGAAGGAAGAAAACTGAGAGAAATGATTCAAAAAAGACTCATATTCTAAAAAATGGAAGCATAGTATGGTGGCCATGGGATCTTCTCACTTCCTCCTGATGATTTAAATAAGAGACATCATATCAACCAAAACTATCATAAATGTTTCTTTAATATTCAAGATCATAGTGGGTTAGCTATTGCTTCTAACACATCCTTTAGCCATTCTTCAATATACTTGTGTAATGACACTATGGTTATGTCCTGTTTAACCCTAACCTCGAAAAAATCATCTTATATACCCTTCAATGTGGCATGTTGTTGTTGTGCGATAGATGCTTGGTATTCAGTCTCATTCATGAAACTGACCAGTTAGCTTTGGATTTCGTCTTTTGGAAAATTTATGAGGTCATCAATTTATGTTCCCCATGCAACTCTTAGTATACCCAATTCAACTTCCATCTTATCTCTAGTCAACAACATTGAATCCCTTATCAATACCATGCTTTCAAGTTTCTTCAAAATAATTTACACCTTCATAAACATTGTACTTCTCCTTCCTTCAAGAGTTTCATATATGGAAATTCATTGTCGGAGGGTATCTATCCTCCCGATCCAACTAGCTTGTATTTGATTCATTCTACTTTTAGAAGGAAAATATTGCTTCCACCTTGTAATCTCATCCATGATTGAGATTCTTGCAACAAAGGTACTCAACATATTTTTATAAAAATGTTCATCCTTTTGTAAATCCTTTTGCAAAAATTCCTTAAGGGAACAAACCCTTCCTTTGATGAAACCTACCACTATAGCAATCTCCATAGCTTCCATGATTATGACAAGTATTTTATTAATATTCTCAGCAACATATTTTCTAACACCCATTAAAAATTTAGCATCCTTTGTGATCTTGGAGCTTGATTTGGTCACTTCTTCGGAAAATTCATCCATGACCATTATGAACAAATTCTCTACAAATATTTGTATTGAACTCAGAGCAACTTAAAGCTCCCTTATCCTTTTCTTCAAATTTTCATTTTCTAGCTCATGTTCAACTATTGAGTGAGCTAATGCTTCACAAGTGGCCCGATGAAATTCATGAACCCATGAGGGCCTCAAACCATTAACCTATATCTCATAGATCCACTTTCATGTTTATGTTTTGTCTTTCATATTGAATCTCTCAATCTGCATCTTCCTATACTATTTATCATATTAATCATGATGAAGATTCACAAAATCTTCCTCAAAATATGTTTTTCTCTCTCGGGCCAAATCCTTTGCAATTAGTTTACTCTAAACTATTTGCATTGTGGCCCATGTGGGAAAGTCATTAACCTCATCAACTTCCATTTATGCCACATTTTATTTCAAAACCCTAGGGTCTTGAGTGTTACCTACATCTGGATTTATTTTTTTCTTGGGAATATGAGTAACTATATGGGTTATCTCCAATTGATGTTGTGGGGGTTCCCTGTCATCTCCATGACCTACACATCCTTCATTATTCTCTATTCCTCCTATATTAGCTTCTTGATGTATGTGACTGGAAGAGGAACTCTTATGGGAGTGATGAACTGGACCACCATCAACACAGGTTGTGGATCTACCCCTCTATTTGTGATGTGGTTTTTTGGTTTCTTCCTATAGAGAGATCTTCTTCACACCAACGTTTGAACTTTCTCATGTATTTGCATCGTCATGTGTGATTTTTTTATTCTTCTTCTTAGGAGTTTCTTTCTTATCATGGCTACCACATTGTCTTTGACATGGATATCTTCATTATCATTGGATCCTTTTGTGATTTCCTCCAACCTAGTAAAAACTAACGCATGTCCGATTGAAACCATATGAGTGGTAAAAACACCTTCAGGATCAAATCCCTTGTGTGCTTAAGCCTCTTTCATATTGAAGGAATCAAATAATCCAACCATCACAAGCATGCTTTATAAAATTTTAACTGAAATATCAACAATTTAGAAAGTCGTGGAGATGAATTTATGCTTCCTCTTCTTATCGAAAACATGTACCATATTTTGTATTGTCTACATAATTCATAAACTAAAAATATATCACAAACAAGCTGGGGGAGAAGAAATAACTTCCCTTCAAAGAAAAATAGTTTTATTTATGTGAACTTTTCATCAAATATACATACTCCCTTCCCTATGAGAAAGCCAATGGATGTCTCTGTTACCCTAGTTGGTTCAGTCCTGATGAGTATACCTATGCACTCTCTTACAAAAGAATCTTGGATTTTCTAGATATGGAATGGTGCTTTGTGCTTCCACAATATAGGGTACGATAACTGAGTAGGGTCCTCATTGAAATCGATATTTCCCCATGGGGTAATGCCCTCAAACGTGCTACAATAAAATAAAGAAAGAATGAGGTAATATTCCATAAATAACCTCTTGGTATAAATGAATTTTGACAGTTGGTGGAAAATCTCATTTGAGACAATCTAGGCCCAACCGAAAATCACCCCTAATCATACAAAGTAATGAAAGATGTATAAAACATACATGGGGACATAAGTTGTTGAATCCTGACCCACCAAGAATGAAGAAAGCCATGTGAATTCCCTATGCAACTAAGCCAACATGCATGTTTTAATATGATCGATGCTTGAGGGTCCATTAGGAGGTTGGATGAAAAACTCCTTGAGTAAACTCATCTCACCACCCTGAGCGTCTAAGAAATAATTTTCCTCATAAAGTTTGAGGACTCCATCTGGTGCTAGAATTCATAGCATCCTTATAAAAGAGTTTGGAGTAAAAAAGGCAGGAGTCCTTCTTGATCCAGGTGGATATTGGTGGCCACCGACTTATTACGTTGGCTCAAAGACTAGTTTCCATTTGGAATTTGTTTTACATCTTTTCGAGTCCTAAACTTATGGGTCCATTTTGAGGCCCTAGACAATGTTTTTTGGGTGTAGCACTGTCACACTATATGAATTAGTCAGAGTGTGATAATAACATGTGTATTCCTTAGATAGTTCTTTCCAACGAGCTATTGTGCACCTAAAACGAAGATCATATGAAAAAGTTACGACCCCGGGAAGTTGATGTACCAACTTACCCCATTGGGCCCCACATGACTTTTGGCGCTTCATCTCCTAGGGTTAGGTTTTTTTATGTTTAGGGTTTTCTCATCTATGATTTATGTTAAAAAGTCCTTTGGAGCCTCATTGTAATCAACTTCTTCTGAATGAGCATAGGTGACACATCTCTTCTCAAAGATAAGCTACCACCATTCTAGCTAGCTTGTGTGTTTTTGCATTTTACATTCTTTTGTATTTCAAAAATTCATTAATAGAATTTGAGATTTACTTTATTATTGTGTTCCTTGCCATATCACTGTGTATTTATTTCTTATATCTTTGTTATATTTCCGCCTTAATATCGTTCCTAAAATACAATCTGGATCACTTCCTCTTTCCTTCACTTTGATCAGTCAATGCCTGGGATAAAATATTATAGCACACCATGCTACAAGTTCTCTGAAATTGAATACCTCGAGCATGCACCCAACATTAGCTATCCTATATGTACACACTTTTTTTATAAGCTTGTCTTTTGAGGAAAGATCAAAATACCACTTATATACAATAGACCACTATAATTCTCATATGTCATAAGCTAATGAATTCAATTTATCTCCACATAATGGCTTTGTCCTTTTCTTGTTATTAATCTCTTTCACTTTCAATGTGCTTAGGTAAATGTGAGGATTACGTGTGTAAAGCATATTTTGTGTCCAATATATTCCCTATTAGTCATTAATTAGGGGTCAATCCCACTATTCAAACTTGCCCCCTTGTACACTTGGTGCATGCCACTCACTAAATGGTAACTATAATTCATGTACACAAGGCTTAGGGAAAATGTGGGAAAATTAATCCTTATTAATTAACAACATTCGTTCTCATCATGCAAAATATAAGCGACAAATATTCTATGATTACCTCAAAACTATAAATCACATCCTATTTAGAATGCAACCTGAGAAGTGGGGGTACTAATGTAGAATGTAGAATGCAGGAGGAAAGATGTGTGTGAGAGGAAGGATCAAGTGTGATCCCTCCATAGAATGTGGGATGCAGGTGCGATGACAATCAATGTGGGATGCGAGTGAGGTGTCAACCAATGCGGGATGTGTGTGCGAGAGGACTGCGACCACAAATAGGTTCACAAGAAATTTCTTCACGTCCACATTACCAAGATTTTGTGGGATGTCGGTATGGAAGGGTTGGGTTGTTTGAAAAGGGAAATTACCCCCACATATTCATGGCTAGGTAATTTTATAGAAGGGGTCTAAAAAATAAAGAAAGGCTCAGGCAGAAGAAGGTAAAGGTATCAACATTGATTTAGAAGTTCATGAAGGTTGGTAGTTTGACAATTCTTTTGAAGTTGAGATATAATCTAGGTATATGTTGGACATTCTAAGAGAAAGTTATTTTCATCTTCAACCCTATTAGTTTCACAAAGGTGATATACTCTTCATCCCACAATGTTTTGGGAATTGACCAACTCCAAATTTCACTATGGATCTCATGAGAATTGGTTCTTATTTTAAAAATGTTTATTTTCTTCTTGACATTTGTCAAAATAGAGAGATAATTTTGATCTTCTATATTAGGGTTGATTACATCCTTATAGTATCTTAATTTTCTTTTCCCCTTTAAGTATTTATCACACCACTCTTTATTCTTAAATTTTTATGTAACAATATTTTTAATATTATCCTTATTGTGCAATATGATCTCTTCCTTTATTCCCCAATGGTTTAGCCAAGACCGGGCTTTCCTTGTGCCATATTCTTCACTTGAGCCGAAGACGGTTTTGGCTCGAGTTTTAAGAAATTTTAGGAAGCCTCTTGTATTCCATATTGTTTAAATTATTCTTATATATTAGGTATCTAGTCACATATGTGCCCCCAATGAGAGAAAGGCTTGCTTCTGTGAGGAGGATAAGATAGAGGGTATTTCCTTTAATTTTAATATTATAGGTTATAAATTTATTTTAGATCTGTTATATCTTTCTCCACGAATCTCTAGAGATACGACATCCCCAAAATTTTCATCCATATAAAATAACAGGAGTAACTAGAGTCTCAAAGAGGAGTTTTTCCTTATCCCATACCCAAATATCCATTGGTTTACAATTGTCTCCAAGCCCATAATAAGATTTCCACCCTCCATTTATCCTTTTCTCAATGCTATAATTCAAGTTGAGCTTGTGATGAATATCGAAGTTGAGATATTTGTATTAAGACACTTCCTCCAAGTTTTTGTTGTCATATACAAAATTATCGTAGGTGATCTTATTGGATTTAATTATCATGAATTTTTTTTTGTCAGTATTAATAGCCATACTCGTAGTCATTCTTAATATAAATATATAAATATCATATTTTTTATTAAAACATTTAAGCAAAATTTCGTATTATAGTTTTTAAACCAAAATGATATATGTCCCTTCACCTTCATTACCAAAATGCTCATTCAAAATTTGTTATCATATTTTTCCACTACTGCGATTGTATTCTAAATTAAATTATTAAAAAAATATTAAAACAAGGTACATATATAAAATCAATGTTTGAATCATATTTGTATTGAGAATATTTTTTAGTCTCCTTATCAAAGAGATTCTAAGATAGTCATCCATCCCATCATTAGTCATTGTATGAAGTGTGGGCAAACACTCATGAAAATAATATCAAAGCAACGTACTCCACCCATCTCAAATTGATGTGAAAATTAATTATTTATTATTTATTTTTTTCAATTTAGGGAGGTATAATTTATGTTGTTAATAAATAGCGAGGATATACATCATTATCTATTATTTGCAAATATAGGTTGACTTATCACTATTATTTCCAAAAAGCACGTCACTTGAAATGACTCACTAATAATCTATAAAGGAGCAGACTTGCACTCTTGCTAGATGCCTTTGTATCTTGGATCATTAACATGTTTCCTTTCATCCAAGGAAGATGAGCTCTTAGCTAATAAAAATAGTTTTAGGTCTTACTCCAGGATCAAAAGGAAGATTTATCCTAAATAGCATCCATAAGAAAGATAATGTTCCTTGTGATCATCGCTAAAGCTACCTCTAATGAGGTTATGTACTTTCTAGTAACATCTAGTCTTAATCCCATACATGAAACCAATTACTACCCCAATTG
>ML785831.1:385444-396144 GCA_009831015.1 Picea engelmannii | reverse complement strand
GCTCGTTTCCACCCAACCGTAGGCGTAGCGACTCCTACTGGATTTACCACTAGCCACCCCCGAGCTGAGACCACGATGTCTTTAGGCCTGCGTCTCTCGGTCTGTCAGTGCCCAGGAGCGAAGGTTGCAATCCTCCTCCTCTGTGATCACTCACTCTGCGTAAAATTGCCAGAGTTCCCCTCGCATCTGCCCGCTTCAATCGTTTCAGCCGTACGCCTTATCCTCTCGTGAGGTCGCGTGTGGCTCGATTACCCTTGTGCTGGTCATTCATGATGGCTCTACGGATGGGCGGTTCACCTCCCCATACCTCATCAAGCCATCAACCTACCGGCCTGCAAGGCATTAAATTCAGGGCTAGCGAGCCGCTTTTGGTTCTCCGGGCCAGTGGAGTCCAAATACGGTCTTTAATCCTTGGTGAAAGTTAACGCCCCTTTTTCAGGTGCCTTCCACCACCATCGTGGTCTCTATTCCGCACATCCCCTCTCAGCAATTCTGCCATAAATTCAAACTGTCATTTACATTTGTTGACCTCCTCTTGCAGGTCCATTTACATCACATATTCATACTTATGAGTTTTGCCATAGTCCTTGGCCAGTCCAGTTATATTTACAATCTGGGGGAAACAAGGTGTTACAATGTAGAAATTGGATTATCAAAATATAGCATTCTGGTGTTTGATATGTCAACAACAATAAACATGTCCTCAAGAAAAAACTTATCCTAAATAGACAAAAGGTCATAAACCAAAACCCAAAGGATGGTAGTCATTTGAACAATATGTATTGGATGATGAAGAGGAATTAAGTGCATAAAATTAATAGAGCGTAGATATAGGGAAGGATACTAATGGTTGCCCTGAAATGCAAGTTGATGAAGAAACACTCTTTGTGGTGAATAGAGAAGATGGTAAGAATCCCATGAGGATGGTAATTCCCAAGGAAACCTCATTCAGGTGAATAAAGAGAATACATGGATTTGAAAACTCTAATTCCAATAAGAAAATGACACTCTTTTCATATAATGGACATCTAATTTCTTCTTTGAATCTTGTCCATCCAATTTTTTATTTACCCTTTGTCCCTATGGACTCTTCTCTAGTGGTGTGGGATGAGGCTAAAAAGAAGAAAAGGAAAAAGAAGTCATTGAGGACTATTTTTGCATGGGAAAAAAATGCACAATGATATGTAATATTAACATTTTTTCATTAGATGTAAGGATTATCGTCTTCCCAAATCTTATAAAAAGCTTTTTTAACATTTATAGAATGTAAACAAAATTAAAAAAACTAGACAAGCTCAATTGTTTTTGGGCAAGACAAAGGTCTACCTTCACTACTTTTTCTAGAAATTTAAGTAATTTAAATCATTTTAAAAAGGACCAAAACCTCTTGTACAAAGTTTCATGATATCAATTCCTATCACTCAAAATCAAGTAAAGCTATAACATGTAGAAAAAAATGCTTAACTTCAATGTGTAGTCTAAACATGCTAGGATTTCAACATTTTCAGTTCACATTTTTCCCACTATTTTTTACAAAATCCAGCCAAAAATTTAGAAGAAATGCTAGATTTGCAAAGATTAGTGGTTCAGAATGCACAAACAAGGTGAAATAAAGATTTGGAGAGGGTTAAATCCATTTATACATTCATAAATCCAATTTTAACAATGAAAAGTTGAAATTTAACAGAAATTATATAACCAAATTTCAATAATAATTGTTAAAAAATTCAAAAGCTACTTCTAATTTAAATAACATTTTCTAAAAAAAATTGTTTTCTCTTAAATTACTTATATTTATAAATTTAAGTAAAAGTGAACAAGTTGACTTTTCTTTTAACCAAAATCTTTATATATCTTAAAACCCACTTTTAAATTACTTGTATATATAAATTTAAGTAAAAGTGAAGTTGACTTTTTTTTTTTTTTTTTTTCTTTTAATGAAAATCTTGATATATTTTAAAACCCACTTTTAAATTAAATTAGCAAAAAGTTTGATCCTAAACTAAAAAGTATGGCTGTAATGTTTCAGATATTTATAAGATTTCCCGAAAAGTTAGCAAAGAGTTTGATCCAACTGAAACGGGATGATTTTGATAATTTTGAGAACCACAAAATTAAAGATTATAATATTGGACTACCATCAACCCATAGAATTAATTAATAATTGAGAAATAAGAAATTAGATTATAATGGTGTTTAATATTTTCATAAAAGAGTTTGATTTAAAAATTGGATGATTTTGATAATTGACAAAATTACAAAATTAAACATTATAATATTGGATTACCATCAATTCATAGAATTAATTAATAATTGAGAAATAAAAAAATAAATTATAATAGTATTGTTTAATTATTTTATGTTTTTGTTTTTTTCCTTGAAATTTTGGAATATAAATTATTATGAAATATAATTTTTTGTTGTTTAAATTGTATTTCTAAATACAGAAATGGATTCAACATGCTATATGTTAAAAAAACCTTTAAAACACTAGGATTATATACATTTAACCATTCAAATCTATATATCCAACCATATCTCATTAAATTTCTAACAAAGTTGGCAAAGAATTTGATCCAACTAAAACCAAATAATTTTGATAATTGAGAAAACCACAAAATTAAAAATTATATTATTAGATTCAAAACAATATCTCACCAAATTACAAAAGTTGACACAGAATTTGATACAACTAAAACGGGATGATTTTGATAATTGGGAAAACCACAAAATTAAAAATTATATTAATGAATTCAAACCTATATCCAACCATATTTCACCAAATTTCAGTAAATACAAAAATTGGCAAAGAGTTTGATCCAACTGAAACGGGATGATTTTGATAATTGAGAAAACCACAAAATTAAAGATTATATTATTGGAGCGTCACGGTTCAGTTTATCTACCATCAACCCATAGACCTAATCAATGAGTGACCTAATCAATAAATGAGAAATGAGAAATTAGATTACAACATCATCCACGTTTTTGGAGGCGGCAGCGACAAGAAATTAATTTGATGAGACAGGATAGCAGCATGGTTCATCAAACGCGATTTTTTCTGGAATATTCCAACGGATCATTCGATGCTTCTGCCACGGCCTCGACCCTTGAAACTATATGAGTTTGACCGCTGGGAGCGTTCATGAGTCCTGCATTTAGAACCCTGGTGCCTGAATCATGGCTGTAGATGGGGTAGGATCATCTGGCTGTTGAAGGAATCGCAGCTTGAGAGCTTCCTCTGAGCGCAAGGGAAGCACACTATATCGAGAGTCCGAGATGATTGTTTTCTTGTACTGTATTGGATGGAGGCATCAAAAATAATATTGTTAATCTTGCCGTGATTACAAAGTGCAGAAAAATCATGCCAGAAAGAGTTTCGAATTTCTGGTTTGATATCGCTGCGAAGCATTGCTATAGATTTTGCAGCTCTAATGACGTTAAATGCAGGAATTTGGAGCTGCCTGCTTCGATGGGAATGGGAGGAATAGGGAGAAACCAAAGCAAAAAACAGCACATTTGGATTGGTCTCATTTCAAGTCTTCTGCAGATCACACCTCGCAATCATCACCAGCAACTGCGATGTACATGCGTATTTAGCATTACAATAACGCTGTTGGTGGCGTTGTATTAGAATTCCGTGCTACAAGTCGTNAAATACAAAAATTGGCAAAGAGTTTGATCCAACTGAAACGGGATGATTTTGATAATTGAGAAAACCACAAAATTAAAGATTATATTATTGGAGCGTCACGGTTCAGTTTATCTACCATCAACCCATAGACCTAATCAATGAGTGACCTAATCAATAAATGAGAAATGAGAAATTAGATTACAACATCATCCACGTTTTTGGAGGCGGCAGCGACAAGAAATTAATTTGATGAGACAGGATAGCAGCATGGTTCATCAAACGCGATTTTTTCTGGAATATTCCAACGGATCATTCGATGCTTCTGCCACGGCCTCGACCCTTGAAACTATATGAGTTTGACCGCTGGGAGCGTTCATGAGTCCTGCATTTAGAACCCTGGTGCCTGAATCATGGCTGTAGATGGGGTAGGATCATCTGGCTGTTGAAGGAATCGCAGCTTGAGAGCTTCCTCTGAGCGCAAGGGAAGCACACTATATCGAGAGTCCGAGATGATTGTTTTCTTGTACTGTATTGGATGGAGGCATCAAAAATAATATTGTTAATCTTGCCGTGATTACAAAGTGCAGAAAAATCATGCCAGAAAGAGTTTCGAATTTCTGGTTTGATATCGCTGCGAAGCATTGCTATAGATTTTGCAGCTCTAATGACGTTAAATGCAGGAATTTGGAGCTGCCTGCTTCGATGGGAATGGGAGGAATAGGGAGAAACCAAAGCAAAAAACAGCACATTTGGATTGGTCTCATTTCAAGTCTTCTGCAGATCACACCTCGCAATCATCACCAGCAACTGCGATGTACATGCGTATTTAGCATTACAATAACGCTGTTGGTGGCGTTGTATTAGAATTCCGTGCTACAAGTCGTATCATCCGCCTGTGTGCTTGTTGTTGTTTAACCATTTTGGCAAGAGTAGCAAAGTTGAAAGTGAAACAGGGGTTGTCTCTATTGAAGCAATTGCTATGATGCGAGTTATAAGGTATTTGAAAAAAAATTGAGCAAATGGAAGAGGGCAGATGGCCTAAGGTTGTGTTTAGTGATAAATTGTGCAAAAGAAAAAAGACTTGGATGCGACAAAATAACAAATGGTTTAGTAAATGGGGCATTTGCTTGAGCATGTGTCCTACAAAGAGTAAAGAGATAAAAACTTTTGTTATGGATAAGTTCCACAAATGTACTTGGAAGAAAGAGCTAGGGAGAAAGAAAAAGTACTACATTGAAGAGTTTAACCCCACTCATAACCATCAGCAAAAGGCCTACATAGGGGCCAATATTTCTTGGAGATCTAAAATTCTTATTGCTCAATTAAGGACTAATTCTCATCAACTCCGTTGTGAAAGGGCGCTGGAAAAGGCCAAAAGAAAGGTGGGAAGAAAGAGTATGTATTTTGTGCTAGTCCGGCTGGGAAAATTATGCAGCAGCTAATTCTTGGGATAATCTATTCAGCAAAAAGTTTGTTGAGAAGCTGGAAACAATTATTGTAAAACTTCATAGAAAAAGAGCCGAATACAATCTGTCCCATAACCTCTTGGACATTAAAAATACTTTCTTTCTTTTTATCCAAATTGTAAACATGCCACCAAAATTTATCAAGCTTTCAAAAGAGAAGAAATATTATGGAGTCTGACGATCGATTTCAAATGCTAGCTATTCGGGACGCTAGGGCTTTTGGCTGAAGTACATCCTCCATCAAAAGCTTCCGTAGTTGTTGTGATATTTTTACTGAAGTGCTCATATGCATGCCATGGCAATTACCTTAGCGAATGCTCTTTTCCTTGTTACGGTAAGAAATGGGTATGGTTTTATGTCCAACTTGAGATATACTTTGACAGAAACCATCTTTTAGGAAGTTTATATTGTATCTGGGCACATGGCTGTGTTGATTAGTTGTTATACGAAATAGTTTTTATTTTGCTGAAATTTGGTGATATAAATTTACACAGAATCATTATTTTTTGTTATTTAAAATTAATCTCTGAATGTAGAAATGAATTCAACATGCTGAAAAACTCCAGGGACACTAGTGTTATACAGAAATAATCACTCAAATTTACAAATCCAACAATTTCTAACTTCAAGAGCAAACTACTAACTTTGCTAATCTGCGCTATGGCCAATCTAATTAGACTGATAAACCTACATCCATTCAATATTGAAAATTGGATATGGAAAATGGCCAGAATTAATGACCTTTTAATTATATATATGATAAATTTACATCCATTTGATATTCAAAATAACCATTTGATATTAAAAATGATCAAAATTAAGTTTTTTTAATAGACATGATTTGATAAAAAATATTCTTCTTGTCACAATGAATGAATGAAAGATTGTGATTTTAGCCATTATCCACATATTTCCTTACCAGGAGTTCGTTCATCCTTTTTTAACAGCCTTCCACTCGTGCATTCATAAATGTCTTCTGAGTTGATCAGCCACAGATTATGTGATTGGGCTAATTTCTTATTATTTAAAACAAAATCATGAAATATCATATTACTTTGTACAAATTTTTTTAGAATTTTATAATAAAATTAAATAAATAAAAAATCATTAAAAAAAAATTATAACTTAAAAAACATTTAAACTACAACTTATAAATTTTGTAACAAAATTAAATAAAAAATATGTTAAGAAAAAATATTTCATGACTTAAAACATTTAAATTACAACTTATAAAGTGAAGGTTCTGAAATTGATATATCTGTGTTGTAATGCGTGTCGTGTAACCTTTATAAATTAAATGTTCAGAAATTGATACATGTGTTGTAATGGATGTGGTTTAACCTCTTGGCATTTATTTGTCAAGAATCAACTTTTATTTTTTTCACTTTCGGTGGTTTTGGATTAATCAACTTATATTTTTTTCAATTAGCAGTAACTCCTCAAATGACTCAACATCAAACACATCAACTCTATTGCGTTGGGATGGGAGTATCAAGGATAACCCTCAGCCTCTCCAGCACGTGAGCCATTATCCCGACTCCGTTTATGGAATTCTTTTTGTCAAGCCAATATCGCGACTCTATTTATTGAATACCTTGGTATTTATCACTGTTGGCTTTGTGGGATAATGGAGTGCTTTGATTTTTGGAATTGGACAAAAATGTGGCCTGGACCTTAACGCGACTAACCTCCTAGTAAATGCTATCTGCATTTGGGTTTCCTCTCAACTCTGGTTATTATAGTTCAAATTGGAAAGATTCTCAAAGGAATGTGGCAAAGGTTTTTTAGTTTATGGTTAAGGCTTTTTAAATTCATTCCATGGGCAGGTGTTTATGAATCAGCTTTTATTTCCATTTTTGTCTAGTTTTTTATTTTTGTTTCAGTTTTTGTTTTCTTTTGTGGGGGGTATATCATAGGGAAAATCTAGTTTATGGTTTTTATTCAAGTTTTAAAAGATAAATAGGTTGTCTCATGATTCCTTCTATGTTTTGTTGGTTAGAGACTCATTTTATAGCTTTGACATCTTTTATCTGGTTTACATCGCAAGCAATTCACCCATGGAGAACATAGACTTTATGGAATTTAGGAGAACCATAAGAAGACATGAGGAATACATATAGTTTAATAGGAATTATATGTTCTTAGTGACAACTAAAGTGCATGAGAAGAAGCACCATTGTGTCTCCAAGCTTGCAACCATCATGAATTTACTAGTTCAACAAAAATAGAGGATTAATATCTTAGAAGAAGAAGAATGCATTATGTTGTGGAACTTGGCTCTTAACCTAAACAATGTTGTTTATCCACAACCTTAAATAACAAGGTATCAAGCTAAATTGGAGGAAGATGAAATGGTCAACCAACTAAAGGAACTAATGGAACTAATGGATATTGAGTAGCAAAACTCTTCTCTTTTAAATGTTGATCAAGATAACGCCAATAATCATCATGTATTTAGTTAGTTGCTATGTTTCTGTGTCATTAGATTTTTAGATTTTTTTATCAAACATATTACTTATATGAAAAGTTAAACACACTACTTACATGAAAAGTTAAAAGGTTTATTATATAATCTCTTCATCTAAATTACTTATTATGTCTCATGAAATTAACTTAATATGTCTAATAAAATTGTAGAGCGCTCCTTTTATATAAAGTTATTAACCTAACTATCACATTTTAATATCATATAATATTTCATGTTTTATTAAAAAAAAATCTTTCATAATACAAATTTGAAAGATACTATTTATGTAGTGTCTATATGGATGTATACCTGTAGAAATGATTATATAATTTTGGACATTATAGTATCTTTATGATGAAAACAAGAGTACTAGTTAGCAATGTCTTTTATAAGCATGATAAGAGATATATAGAATCAATGTTCAATGTAACCATTTCATGTATTTTTGAAAGTTTCACTTGATTCTCAATAGAATAGAAGTGAAATTAAACCAAAAAAAAAAAAAACTACCAAAGGGTGAAGGGCCAATGACTCTATGGGAGTGATTCAAAAGTTAAAGAAAATCGCTTGGATTTTTTAAATTAAACTATTTTGTTTTATATTTATTTTCACATAATAAAATTTTTAAATGAAAGGATTTTATTTTATAATTTATAATGTTTTTAGAGAACTGTGTTATTGTATCTGTATATTTGAGTGGTTAATTATGTGTAAGCTAAATGCCCCGGAAGTTTTTCAACACGTTGAATCCATTTTTTTATTAATAAATGCAATTTAAACAACAAAAAAATGTGATTTCATGTAAATTTATATAACCAAATTCCTTTGCTAAAGTAGAACAGTTAAACAATATCAAAAGGAATAAATGAGTGCCTTTATCACATGTAAAGGAAGTAGCACAAATATAAAATAGCAGTGTAACGTCAAGTTAAAATAATGAAACAAAACCGTTTCACTTAAATAACAAGTGTTGGTGTCGCTGCCCAAAAGCTTAAGTGGACATAGATGGAGATGGTTGTTGTAAACATGCCAACGAATTTCCTCATGCGGTCACATGCACATGCACATGCATGCAACTATGTTAATGCGCATGCATGCAATCTATTTATGAACTTCTCGTGTAACTATGTGATATATTCATGATCAGTTTGTATAACTAAGTGATAGTTGTTATATATGTGAGCATACCCATAGAGGTGGAGTACAATGTGTCTGCAAGCGTGTGCAAGGAGAAGAGAGAAGAGCGTGTGAGGAGAGGATGATTGTATTCCTATGAAGGCTATTGCAATTCTCCCTTGAATAATAAGAATATTGATAGTCATTGCCCATGGTTTTTTCCCTCACTGAGTTTCCACATAAATCATTGTGTGTGTATGATTGATGTGTTTGGTTTAATGCATGTTTGATCTTTCTTATTTTATGCTCTGTTATATGCTATGTTTTTCTTTGGTTTCCTAACAAGTGGTATCATAGCTTAGATTTGAAGGAGCAGAGAGCAAAGGAGAAGAGAATCTGGTCTTTGGATCGAAGAGCCTGGTTTATTAGAAGTTGTGATTTTCTTTTGGATGGTTGTTTCTACTAATGGTGAAAGTACAGAGTTCCAAGTTTGAGGTGGAAAAGTTCAGTGGTAAGAATAGATTTGTGCTATGGAAGCTCAAGGTGCGAGATCTACTTGTGCAACAAGGATTGCAAAAGGCCTTGGATGGAAAGTCAAAGAAATCGGCAAGCATGACAGACGAGGACTAGGAGGATCTGGATGCAAGATCCCTCAATACTATTTGTTTGTGCCTATTAGATGAGGTGTTGTTTAACATCGTTGAAGAGATGACAACAACAGGTTGTGGACCAAAGTGGAGAGTCTGTATATGACAAAGAACTTGTCAAATAGAATCTTCTTGAAGAGACAGTTGTATAGCTTGTGGATGAAAGAAGGTACGAAAATTGTTGATCACTTCAATGTTTTCAATAGTTTGATTTGCCAATTAACTAATATGGAAGTAAAGTTCGAAGATGAGGACAAGGAAGTTACACTACTTTGTTCATTGCCTGAGTCTAGGGACCATCCGGTCACAACTGTATGGTTTAACACAACATATGTCATTGATTATGACACTGTTGTGGGAGCTTTGTTGTCTGAGGAGATAAGGAAAACATCCGATAAATAAACCTCAACAACAGAAGCAATGGTGGTCAGAGGTCAATCTACAGAAAGAGGGAAAAGTCAGAGGGGTACGTCAAGGTCTAAGTCAAGAGGCAAGAAGAGTAAGCATAAATGTTGGTTCTGTGGAAAATCTGGGCATCTCAAGAAGGATTGTTGGAAAAGACAGAATGCATCCAAGGAGGACTCCACAAAAGAATCAAAGGAAGCTAATGTAGCATAAACAAGTTCAGGTTCCAGTTCAGGTATGGTTGATGATGTATTGTCTACTTGTGATGTTTCACATCAAAATTAGCATTGGTTGTTAGATTCTGGCGCGTCCAGTCACATGTGTCTTCATAGAAATTGGTTTTCAACTTACCAATCTATTGATGATGGTGTTGTTTTTATGGAAAATGATTTTTATTATAAAATTGTTGGAGTTGGCAGCGTCCGGATTAGAATGCATGATGGTTCTGTAATAACATTAACAAATGTAAGACATGTACCTGAACTTAGAAATAACTTGATATCTTTGGGAGTTATATATTATGTTGGTTACAAGTGTACAACTCAAGGTGGAGTACTGAAGGTGTCCAAAGGCATCTTAGTAGTCATGAAGGCAAAGAGGATCGGGAACCTTTATCATCTTAAAGGAAGGACAGAGGTAAATCAAGAAGTGGTAGCATCTGAAGATGCAAGTGAATATGTTTGTTTATGTCATCAATGTTTAGGTCATATGAGTGAGGAAGGGCTTTATGTTGGCAATTTCAGTTAACAGAAAGCAAATCAACGTATACTTGTCATTGATGGCAAGTACAGTTGTGGTTGCTGATGGCAAGTACAGTTGTCATTGCAGTGCTGACAATAGCAATGAATAGCCGCGCAACAATAATCGGGAGGAAAAGAGTCAGTGACCGTAGGATCCCATTCAAATTTCCCGAAAGAACGAGGGCCGTCGGATCTGTAGAGAGATAAGCTATCAGAGAATCGGGG
>ML785831.1:349267-368220 GCA_009831015.1 Picea engelmannii | reverse complement strand
AAAAAAATTGCCTCATGAATCTCCTCTTTAATGAAACCAAGATGATCAAAACTTAACCCAAAAGATAAAAGGGAAAGCATTTGCCTTAATATTACTTTCCATTGAGAGTTCTTTCGGGGAGTAAAAACGACTAAGAACTCTGAGAGAAGTCACATGTGAACTTAATTCATGGAGATTATGTGATCCACTCAACTCATGGAGATTATGGCACCCACTCAACTCAACTCATTAACTAGTGGGTACTGAGAGCAACTTGGATTCTTTCTGTTCTCACTTCCATTGTATTTTGATGACAAGCCTCTTTCCTATTATTGCAATCAAGATCAGAAACACATAGAATTGACTTTCCTATGGTATTTGAGAAAGAATAAGAATATGTTCATTCTTACTACTCACCTGATTATTATTTCCACTGCCCAGTTGATTTATCTCATTAAAACCATCTTTGGCTGCTTCCATTTTGACTCATCCTTCTGTCACGACTCTTGTGCAATCATCTCCAGCCTCTTTCTTCTACCCATATGGCTTAATCTGAGGGCCTGCAATCGTAGTTGAAAATTTCAGTTTCTGTTGTTCTAAAGTATAGGCAAAATGTTAGAAACCTCATATTTCAATACTACCTGCAACGAGCACTTGAGGTGGAATCCTAGAAAGGCTTGTTCCTTTTTTTGAATTTCACCACAATTAACGCGGCCAACACCAGCAGGACCATTCCACCACTGGCAACGAGCGAGACAGGGTTGCTTCTCCTCATCTTGCTGCCATCGGTTCATGTAAAGCTGGGGGCAGGGTCGAGGACGGAACGAGCGACGATGTGCCCAGCCCCCCAAAACCTACAAAACACACCCAACATACACCCCATACCTCTCCTTCGACGGGTCCTTTTCCCAGATTTCGTTAGTCATTGCCATCCTGCAGGGCGCAAACTCTTTCGAGTTTTTGAGATTGAGCATCTCCACAGCATTGCCAGTGACCTTTCCTTGGCATCTCTTGCAGGCGTTCCGTCTCATTCAGGCTCGGTTCGCAGAAGCATTGAAAGTATTCTTGAGATCAATTATTTTTCAGATATCGCTGAAAGTTGCGTATTTGCGGGGCGACGGCAGAATGCACAAACCTTTAACCGTTGGAATGCACTGCCGTGGCCAGAATGCATGAGTGATTTTGATCGATCCATTTGCTTCCCTCTCCATGTGCCATGCTTCAAACCATGGAACAGGGGATCCGACGGAAAATGCAGAGCCGATGAAATTTTGAAAATTTGAGGAATCAAGAATGGACGCGTAGGGAATTACTATAGGTTGTTGCTCCATTAAACACTCCATGTACGCCATGTTCCCTAAAAACCTTAGATTTCTAAAGCTCCCTGACATGTTAGAGGAAGAAACTGACAAAATAAGAAATGAAGAAGATAATACAGAGAAGATAGGTTGATTGGGAATAAGAATGTGCATAGCGCAAACGTATTAGATGATAGGTTAAACTTTATAGGCGAGAAACATAACAACTGAATGAACAACGAAAGAAGAAATCCTAATGACTAGTACATCTGGTCAGAACCGCTGGCAGTGTACAGTGATATGTTGTTGAGGTTATAACTAACACTCCTTCTTAAACTCAACAAATACAAACATCAGCATTGATAATTCCCAAGTGTTGTCTCTGAAAATAAAAAAAAATGGTTTTGCCCAATGGCTTTGTAAAGATGTCTGCGAGCTGATCTCGTGAGCCACAAAATTTAAGGGCGATTTCACCATTATTGAATAGCTCGCGTATGAAGTGAAAGGGTGTGTCACTGTGCTTGATTTTCTTATGAAAAACATGGTTTTTGGATAAAGCAATTGCTAAAGTATTGTCACAGAAGATAGGAATTGGCTCCTTTTCTGTATGTGACATGTTATTCAATAGTCTTCACAGCCACACAACTTGACATGAAGCTGAGGTAGTAGCGACATACTCTGCCTCTACAAAAGATATTGAGACAATGCACTGCTTCTTTGATGCGTAAGAAATTAGATTCATGCCTAGGTGAAAAGCATACTCTGAGGTGCTTTTTCGGTCATCTAGGTTGCTTGCAAAATCACTATTAGTGTAACCAGAAAGATGATTATCTTCAAATTGAGTGTACCATAAAGCAAAATTGAGAGTGGCAACAACATATCTCAGAATCCTTTTCGCCATCTTCCAGTGAGAATCTTTGGGAGATTCCATGAACTTGGAAACAAAGCTGGTTGCATACATAATATCAGGCCTAATTGTTGTAAGATACAACAAAATGTATACTAAACTTTTGTACAAGGTAGAATCCACTGTAAGGCCTTCATCTTGCTTGCTCAATTTTGTGCCTAGGGTTATAGGAGTTTCTATTGGATTGCAGTCTTCCATGCAGAATCTTTTGATGATGTATGTTGCATACTTTTGCTAACAGGCAAAACTCCCTTTGGTTGATTGGTCAATATCAATCCCCAAAAAATATTTTATTATGCCAAGATCTGTCATCTCAAACTCAAATTGCATGGCATGTTTAAAACTGGTTAACTCAAGATTTCCAGTATATATCATGTCATCAACATATAAACATACAATCAAAATTTTACCTTGCTGATTTGTTTTGGTGTATAGAGTTGGCTCATTTTGGCTTCTGCTGAAACCACTCTTGATTAGGTAAGTGTCAATTATGTTGTACCAAGCTCTTGGAGCTTGCTTTAATCCATACAAGGATTTCTTCAACCGATACACTTTGACTAGCTTCTCTTTGACTTCAAATCCAGGTGGCTTGATCCACATAGACCTCTTCTTCTAAGACACCATTCATGAAATATGACTTGACATCCATCTGGTATACTTTCCATTTGTGTTGAGCTGCTATGGCTAAGAGATTCCTTACAGTGTCCAACATTGCCACTGGAGCAAAAGTTTCACCATAATCAAAGCCTGGTTGCTGTGAGAATCCTTTGGCAACAAGTCTTGCTTTGTGTTTTTCAATATGCCCCTTTTCATTGAGTTTATTTTTGTAAAGCCATTTAAGACCAATACTTGTCTTATGTATGGGAAGATCAACAAGATGCCGTGTCTTGTTCTTCTCAATGGAGTCAATCTATTGGTTCATGGCTTGAACCCAATGTGGCTCTTTAGCCGCCTCTTTAAAAGATGTAGGTTGACTTGACATTAATGCAAAAAGATTGTGCTGATCAATATCATTCAACTGCTGATGAATTTCTCTCAAGCTTCGAGTTCTCTAGTTTTGAAGTTCAGAGGATGAATTTCTGCTTGAAGAAGAGTTGTCATGAGGACTTTCAAGCTGTCCTTGTACCTACAATATTGGAAAGACAGGCTGATGTGTTTTCTATCCTGAATTTTCTGTGTTTTTAGGAAGTGGCAACAATGGATTTTGACTGTCCATAGGACGATTTTCAGACTCACTCCAGAACTGATTTTCAAGAAATTTGACATCTCTACTGAGAATTAGTTTCATTGAAATTGAATTGTAGAGTCTGTAGGCTTTGGATGTCTCACAATAGCCAACAAAAATATATTTCTCACTTCTATCATCAAGTTTCTTCCTCAATTCAGAAGGTATGTGAGCGAATGCAATGCATTCAAATGTCCTAAGATGAAAAACATTCAGTTTTGTCCCACTCCATGCTTCTTGAGGGACCTTCATCTTCACACTAGTGGTTGGGGATTTATTCAGGAGATAAACTGAGCATGCTACTGCTTTAGCCCAAAATAGATTTGACATACATTACTCTCTAAGAAGGCTCCTTGCCATGTTCATTATAGTCTGATTTTTCCTCTCAGCCACTCCATTTTGTTGTGAAGTATACCTGGATGTGGTTTGCATGATTATGCCTTGTGATTTGCAAAAAGTTATTTTTTTTTTTGAAAAATATTCTCCTCCTCCATCTGACCTGAGAATATTCACATATTTTGCACTCTATTTTTCATCTTCAGCCTTGCACTCCTTCAACTTTGCAAAGGTTTCATACTTGTGTTTGAGGAAATAGATCCATATTTTCTTTCTAAAGTCATCAATAAATGTTAGGAAATAAAAGCTACCACCTATTGACTTTGTTTGCATTGGTCCACATAGGTCAGTGTGAACCATCTCTAAGTGTTGTTTGGCGTGAGTGGAGGACTGTGGAAAGCTGGTTCTCTTATGTTTTCCAAGAATGCAAGACTCACATGGGGGATTTTTCTCTTTGAAGATAGGTAGACCTTTGGGCATGGAGTGATTTTGTAGAAGGCTTAGAATTTGAAAGGGTAGATGTCCAAATCTTTCATGCCAAATCATAGTTTCATTGGGGGTGGATGCACTTTGTGCATAGGATTTGGTCAAATTTGCAGTTCTAAGGGTCAGGGGAAACATTTTATTCCTAGTCATGTGGATTTCAGAAATCAATTTTCTGCTGGGAGGTTTGTCATATATCCTACATAATGCTCCTTAAAAAAGTACTTTATAGCCATTTTCAAGTAATTGTCCTACACTTTATGTTTCAGATTTGGAACATGATATACATCATTTATGTCTTTTTTTACATATTGTTTAGTGAGAATATGTACAGTTCCTTTACCTTGAAATTTGAGTAAAGAGTCATATCCAAGTGTAATATCAGATAAAATAAAGGAATCAATGCAAGAAAGTAATTCTTTGTTACCTATCATGTGATTGTTGCATCCACTATCCAATAACCAGAGGTCATTGTGTTGTTCTTCAGTTTTGTGACATGAGAGAAACTTCCCATATGAGGTGTCTCCTTCATGATTTGAGAGATGTGCTCTGCATGAGTGCTAATCTTCTTGCTTCTTTTGGAATTCAGATTCATAGTGCCCATACTTTTTTGAGTAATAGCATTGCATGTTTGCTTTGTCATATGATATCCTCCCTTTGCCTCTTTGAGGCTGGAAATTCTAATTCTGGTTTTGATGTGTGTGACCTTCACTTGAGTGATTGTTTCTTGGACTTCTCCCTCTTCCTCTGTGATCTCTGCCTCTGCCTCTCCCTCTACTGAAATATAATTGAGTCTTGAAGGTATTGGCTATTGACTCATCTTCTAGATGTATTCTAGTCTCATGTGTCAACAAAGAGCCCATTAGTTCATCTGTTGAAAAATTTGACAGATCCTTGGATTCAAGGATGGCTGTAACAACCATTTCAAATTTGGAAGACTTCTGAGGACTTTCTCAACAATCCTTTGATCAGGGATGTCTTCACCAGTCAACCTGATCTGGTTTGCAATTCCCATGACTCTAGTCATAAATTGATCAACATTTTCAGACTCTGTCATTTTTAAAGTCTGAAAATGCATCCTCAAGGTCTGGAGCTTAACTGTTTTGGCCCTGTCATTTAACCGGTAAGATGTTTGTAGGATGTCCCAGGCCTGTTTTGAAGTAACAACACCTGTGATTTTTAGAAAATCGAGTCATCCATTGAGTTCTGAATTCAGAACTTTGCCTTATTCTCTCTTTTCCTCTGTTCTACCTGAGCAACTCTCTCTTAATTGTTCATGACAGCTAGGTCTAATGGATCTAGTTCCACATAGCCAAGATCCAATGGATCCCAACACTGTTGTGCTTGTAAGTAGGATCTCATTCTGAGAAACAAAAATTCAGAGTTCTTTCCAAGAATAATTGGTCCTAAATGGTTAGAGGTGGCCATTTTTGTAAAAACAAATTAGAACAGAAAACAAACTGGTAGTATTGTTTGTTCTTTTTCTCAAGGATGAAAAGTACCTCTGATATATGTAAGAAAACATGTACTCGTCCTTTTTCCTACGTGTAAAACCGGTTCCTTGAAATCCTCTGCGTGACTTCAGGATGAAAAACGCGGGCCAAACCACTTCTTTAGCTCTGATTTGGCTAGATCTCACTATCTGAGCATGAGATCTAGTTATGAGCTCTGTTCTTTATCGACTGTAGCTCCTTTCAATGGATGAAACTTTCTATCTAGGTTTACTCGAGAGCCAATGCGTATTTATTTTTTAACGAAAACAATTTGATGTTAAATCCTCATATGACCAAGGGCTGAGAACCAGAGGCTTCGAGCTCCAGGCGATTCAATACGTTAAAACCTTAGTTCCTCCGAAGTCGCGAACTGGTGAAGTGATTGACGGTCTCAATTATCCGTCGAGATCTATGGCTTAGAATACTTCGGGACTTCGAGCTTTCAAAGATAAACGATCCTCGGACATCAACAAACCAACGACCAAGATCTGTTTCAGGACTCTGGCCTTCGGGAGTTCCCGTCTGCTAACACGCGCTATCCTCTGAATTGTCGAATATCTAAAGTGATGAGATCAACCTCCACGTGTCCTCTCGATTGGACGACTGAGATTTACTTCAGCCTTCGAGCCTTTAGGAGTCCACACAACACTGCACTGTGTTCTCCATGATCCCCGAACTAGTGAAGTGGCAGATCCTTCATCCACGTGTCTAACAAGATCAAGGTCTAATATATACTTCGGAATCCTGGGCTTTGGGAGTTCCGAGGCACACAACACCTCAAACCTCCGAAGTATCAACCTTCAGGAGTGTCAGATCTGCCAATACATGTCCACAACCTTCAACGGTTCAGATCTTCTTCGACTCCAACAACTTCTTCACTACATAAACCCTCCGGAGGGCTAAGCCTTTGAAGTAAGAGATTTGGAGCCACATGTCCTCGTTGATGGATGGTCCAGATGAAATTCGATTCCCAGTCCTTCAGGCCTTTGGACCTCTTCTAATCTGTTGCCACATGGCCTTTCCACCGACAATCTAGATGCGCTCCACTCTTCGGAGCTTCGGGCGTCTCGTGAGCTTTAGCACTTGCTTCCTCCTAGAGTTCTTACCTTCCAGACTCCAGGATCCGTTGACACACGTCCTTTGCAAATGGATGGTCTTGATTCACTTCGGGACTTCGGGAGACTCGTATTCTCTGCGGCTAAAAATAGGAAAACTTTCGAATTTTCGAAGTTCGAAGGAGGCTAAGGGTTAAACACCATGCGACTTACCTAGATCTGACGACTATCGATCCACTCACTCAGATCCAATGATTGGGATCTGTTCTCCTTCTGCGCGCTCCTCGATCTGTCTAGGCTTAATCTAATGGCCTAGATTTGTTCCCGCGACTGATCCAATGACTGTTGTAACTTCTCCTCTGCTACGACTGTATTTTCCTCCTGAAGAAGGGATTTCACATATCTTTAAACACTTCATCCTTCTGCAGGGTTTCCTTCATGCGCTGTGATGTCTCCAACGTTCTTTTAAGCAGACTGCTCTCGAAGCTCTGTGAAGAGTCTTACCTCCCGAGCTCTGATACCATGACAAAATAAGAAATGAAGAAGATAATACAGAGAAGACAGGTTGGGAACAAGAATGTGTAGAGCACAAGTGTATTAGATGATAGCTTAAACCTTATAGGTGAGAAACATAACAACTAAATCAAGAACGAAAGAAGAAATCCTAACGACTGGTACATCTGGCTAGAACAACTGCCAACGTACAGTCATATGTCGTTGAGGTTATAACTAACAAAAACGACGCTAACGACCGTTAGTGTCACACCATTTCTGAATTTTAAGATTACTCATTGTTTTAAAATTTCGTTGCCTTATTTGCATATGTATTTTATTTATTTTGCATATATATTTTATTTCTTGGTTTCATGTTTCCATGCCGTTCTTTATAATTATTTATTCCATGTTATGTGACATGGTAATGTGATTCATTCTAATGATTTAGGGTGATAAGTTTTGTTGATGATGCAGGAGAAATGGGTGACATGGCGTGCGTGAGATTCTACCTGTCCAAGGAAAACACTTGATTGAGGTGGATGTGATAGGTCTCCTGCTATAACAACTCGATGACGACCTTGATTTAACGCAATGAGAGATGCATATTTCGAAGGGCCATGCAAGGGCAATAATGACAATGTATCATCTTCCTTTAAACTATTACCGATGACTTGGATTTTTGAGGCATGTACTATATTGAATACATAGAATTCTAATGGCATCCCGTTGTTGTTTTTACGAATTCATGACTTGGATTTCCGAGGCATGTATTGTATTGAATACATAGAATTCTAATAGCATCCAATTGTCGTTTTTACGAATTCATGCATTTAAGAAAAATTGACGTGTCATCAAGTATTCACATGATATGAATCCATAATTTAATGAAATCACAATTTTTTGTTGTTTAAATTGCATTTGTGAATGTAGAAATGTATTAAGGGTGTTGACAAACCTTTGTAACACTCTCATTACACAAAATTAATGACCAAATTTTCCTCAAATATCTCTAGAAAAAACCAAAACTTATAACAACTAGTCCACTACAATTTTTAAAATTTATCTTTATCAATTAATTTTAATAATATACATTATAAGTTATACTTATAAAATATAAAGTTGTTAAATTTAAAAAATTCAATCTACAAAAATAAAATAAAAATAAATATTACTAATAAAATAAAAATAAATATTAACAATAAGTACATCATAAATTCAATCTTCAAAATTCACGCATCTTTCTTTACTTTCGAATCACTCCCATTCTTAAAAAAAAAATACTTTCGAATGACTCCCATACTTTAAAAAAAAAATCTAATTCCTATATTAATAAATATCATTAGCCCTTCATTTTGTCTCTCTTTTTCAGGTTTATCGTTGGACAACTCGTTAGTTTTAATCTTAAATTTGTATGATGAAAGAATTTTTCTTTTTAATAATATATGAAATATATTATTATATCAAAATGTTTTAGTTAAGCTAATAACATTATACAAAAGATCTTTCCACAATTTTATTACAATTTTATTAGACATAATAAGCCAATTTCATCAATAAGTAATTTAGATGAAGAGATTATCTAATAAACATTTTAAGTTTTCATACAAGTAGTATGATAGATAAAAATATCTAAAACTTTAATGAAACAATTAACCAAATACATGATGACTATTCGCTTTCTCTACATCTAAAAGAGAAGAGTTTTGCTATTCAATATCCTTTAGCTGGTTGACTATTTTATCTTTTAATATGAGTAGAGTTAATTGATACCTTGTTATTTGAGGTTGCAGATAAACAATCATTGCTTAGGTTAAGAGCCAAGTTCTACAATATAATGTATTCTTCTTCTTTTAAGATATCAATGTTTTATTTTTGTTGAACTAGTAAATTAATGATGGTTGCAAGCTTGGAGACACAATGGTGCTTCTTCGTGTGCACGTTATTTGTCACTAAGAACAAGGAATTCCTATTAGACTGTATGTATTCCTCATGTCTTCTTAGGGTTCTCCTAAATTCCATAATGTCTGTGTTTTTCATGATTGAATTTCTTGTGATATAAACTAGGCAAAGGATGTCAAGGCTATAGAAGGAGTCTCTAACCAAAAGGAAATCTTACAAAGAGAAAACAAAGATAGAAAACTAGACAAAAATGGAGATAAAAGCTAAAATTCATAAACACCTTCCCATAGAATGAATTCAAAACACCTTCACAATAAGCCAGACCGACAACCTTTGCCACATTCCTTTGAGAATCTTTCCAATTTGAAATATAATAACCAGAATTGAGAGGAAACCCAAATGCATACATAACACTTACTAGGAGGTTAGTCACCTCAAGGTCCATGCACATTTTCGTCCAATTCCAAACATCAAATCACTCCATTATCCCACAGAGCCAACACTGATACATACCGATGTATTCAATAAACAGGGTCATGATAATGGCTTGACCAAGGAATTCAATAAACATAGTTGTGATAATGGCTCACATGCTTGAGAGGATGAGGGCTATTCTTGATACTCCCATCTCAATGCAATATAGTTGATGTGTTTGATGTTGTGTCATTTGGGGAGTTAACGCTAATTGATGAGCCTTACCCATACCAAACCTTAGGGATGTAGCAATGAGATCACCTCCCATTTTTCTCATATTCTTCTAAACTTAATTTTGCCTCACATGATAGTAAGAGGTTATGTGAAATATACTTACCTCCTATTTAACTCAAGGGATGATTATTGCAAAATATTTTCCCTAACATTTCTTTAATAACTACCTAAGAATCCCTAATAATCCTTAATACTTTGATCTTAACAAAAAAAAAACACCCTTCAAGATATTTTTCCTAAAGTTTCTTTAATAACCACAGAGAAATCCCCAATCCCCAATAATCCTTAGTACTTTGATCTTAACCAAAAAAAACCACCCAAAAATGCATATACTTCTACTTAATTGTTTGAATCTTATCCAGGACCCAAGCTTAAATAATTGCCTTTTTTATTTAAAAACATCAAGAATCCCAACACACCTGCAGCCTCTTTATATCATTAAAAACTATCAATGCTATAATGTATGGATTTCAAATATGAATCTTCACGAGTATTCTACAGCTGTCAGGATGTAGTCCAAATATGACATTGAAATAATTTAAAACAGCAATGGAAACATTTGTTTTTAACATGTATACTCCGCAGCTTTCTATTCTTTTAAACACAAAGAGTTGTTAAAACCTTAATCCAAAACCACCGAAAGTGAAAAAAATAAAGGTTGATTCCTTAAAACACATATATTTGATAAAAGCTAAAGGGTTAAACAACATCCATTATCTCACACACATATATATATATATATATATATATATATATATATATATATATATATATTTAGATCTGTCAATTTCCGAAACCTTCAATTTATAAATAACATCCATTGCCACATAGATATAGATGTATCGATTTCCGAAACCCTCCATTTATGAGCTGTAGGTTAAATGTTTTTAGTTTTAAACTTTTCCTTAACATATTTTTTATTTAATTTTGTTCAAAATCCAACAATAAATTTTACAACTCAATATGATATTTTATGATTTTGTTCCATTCCAAATGGTATGAAATTGGACTAATAATAGAGCTGATTAAGCAGCGAAGTTAGTAGTATGCATGCAACGCCAGATCAATGAACTAAAACCATGGTTCAAAGCCAGATTCCCCCCTCTGACGCATTAGTCATTACAGGTTATAAGGTTTAGTCATTGCAGCCCGATATGCAATGTAAAGTTCCTCGTTCATGCTTCATAAAAAAATGGTGTTGCTGTCAAACCAGGTCTCGGATGAAGTGCCCAATAAGCTGAACATGGAACCATACCCATTTTTTACCATAACATGACAAAAAGGATTTGCTAAGGTAAGTGTTTCAAACAGACTTTGGAATGGCAAGCATATTGTTGGGCCGATGAAGCAGAACAAAATATAAAACAGAGCATAAATAAGTAAGATTAAACACATATTAAATCAAGTACAATAAATACACAATTGATATAGTGATTTATGTGGAAACTCAATGCGGAAGACAATGATATTCTTATTATTCAAGGGAGAATTACAATAGCCAACCCAGGCATACAACCATCCTCTCCTCTTATACATACAACACCTCAGTATTGCATCTTACTCTTGTACACTCATACACATTGCACTCACACCTCTATGAATATGCTGGTATATATAACATCTATCACTCAGTTACACAGACTGATAATAAATAAATCACATAGTTACAAAAACAATTTATAAATAAATTACATGAATATGCATTAACATAACTACATACATGTACATATTACAGCATGACAAAATTGATTGACATGTTTCCAACACATATGAACGCTTCAGTAACAATATCTGAACAAATATGGAAGCTTTTGATGATGGTGGATATACTTCAGCCAAAAGCCCTAGCGTCCCGAATAACTAGCATTTGAAATCGATCGTCACACTCTATAATATTTCTTCTCTTCTGAAAGCTTGATAAATTTTGGTGGCATGTTTACAATTTGGAAGGTCGTCTTTCAACTTTGCTACTCTTGCTAAAATGGTTAAACAACAAGCACACAGGACACGACTTGTAGCACAGAATTCTAATACAACGCCACCATCAGCGTTATTGTAATGCTAAATACGCATGTACATCGCAGTTGCTGGTGATGATTGCGAGGTGTGATCTGCAGAAGACTTGAAATTAGACCAATCCAAATGTGTTGTTTGTTGCTTTGGTTTCTCCCTATTCCTCCCATTCCCATCGAAGCATGCAGCTCCAAATTCCTGCATTTAACGTCATTAGCGCTGCAAAATCTATAACAATGCTTCGCAGCGATATCAAACCAGAAATTCGAAACTCTTTCTGGCATGATTTTTCTGCTCTTTGTAATCAACTACAATCCAATCGTCACACCTTAAAAATGTACATTCATTTCTATCCCTCGATCTCAACTTCAAACGGTAAGATTAACAGGATTAACAATATTATTTTGATGCCTCCATCCAATACAGGACAAGAAAGCAATCATCTCGGACTCTCGATATAATGTGCTTCCCATGCGCTCAGAGGAAGCTTTCAAGCTGCGATTCCTTCAACATCCAGATGATCCTTGTTGGAAAAAGTTAATTTCTACTTAACCCGAAGCTTCCATCAACCTTGAAAGATCTACCGACATATCCACTAACACTCTGAGAAACTTTTGGACGCTCAAGAGTTTTTTTAAAGACCTCTATTTATAGAGACATATGTAAACATTTTGTATCAAGCAATACAATTACTTTTGTGGATTATTTATCTTTGTTCTGCTTCTGACCCCTTCAATTTGATATCAGAGTTTGGATCTGGTTCTCACTCCCTCACGGGAGGGCCCAGGATCCTGAGAGGAGAGTCGCCCAGCCAGGATGAGGAAATTTTGTGAGGCTGAGAGCCCAGATCGAGAGCAGTAAGCTGGGAGAGGACCTGCGGAGCCAGATAAGAGGCCGCAGAGTAAGTGGAGATTGCACTTGTCGGAATAGGCGCTTGTCGGAATAGTTGAGGGAGCCGAGTCGAAGCCGAGCAGAGGAGGCCGTCGAGGGTTTCGTGTTGGAGGTAGCCGTCAAACTGAGCCGCCAGAGATGGATTTTATGTGAGCCATGGAGATCAAGAGACAACAATGTCGTTGAGTATGTAATTCGAGAAAGTGAGGAAGAAGGGGAGCCACCAATGCACTTTTTGCAAGAGGGAGCAATTTTCGTGGGCGGCACATGTAATTTTTTCGGCGTCTAAGATTTCCAGCGGCTGAGCTCACAAATCGGGGCATTTTCTGTATTTTAATTGGATTTTGTAGAGAATTGCCGTGAGATTTCTGGTTGAGCTAAATCTTGGAGCGAAGATTCCCTTTGAGCGGATGTGAGAAAGATCTGGAAGAAGAACAAGAGCAGAGGTGTTGTGTGAGCAGTGGCGATTCCTAATTCAAAAATGCCAGAGAGGGCGTCTCTTATGGAGGAAATCAAAGCTTCAAGTTCATTGGCTGAACAACGAAGGTTTAAAGGCAACAGTAAGTTAAGATCATCCCATATTATTCAAAGTTGAGATTTGAACTTACTCAAGCCCCTTACTCAAAAAGAAAAGCTTTTGTAAGTGTTGTTTCAAATGGTGACTAGAAGGGCACACAAAGGTTTTGGTCACATTTATAAAGTTATCATACTAGTGCATGTAAAAAGTTCTGATTGTGGATATAAAAAGTCCTTCTTTCGATTTGTATAGAAAAGTGCTTGGAATGGTCATGTGGGTTTTAGAGAAAATTGAGTCAAGATTGTAAGAGGTCAGAGTTAAGTTCAAGTGAGAGAAGGTTAAGTGACTGAGTCTTTGAATGAAGTTTTGTGAAAAGGAGTCTTGAAATGTAAAGTCATCTTAAGAAGAGTCAAATTGAGTTAAATTGTGCTAGTTAAAGTTATAGTGAGAGTCTCTTTGTTAAGTTAGTCAAGCTAGTCAAAAGTTGATTCCAAATCAAATGTTAAGTGATGTAAAAACATGGCAAGTGGTGCGTCAATTAAGTTTGCCAATCCATTGTCATAGGTTGTCTTGTTGGATCTTGATAAACTCCAACAAGAAACATATCCATAATGTATATTGACAAGAAAAACAAGATGCAAGAAGCAACGTAAAACATAAAGACAGAGAAGAAAACAAAGGGTGATAGAAGACAAAAAAAATGGATGGTAGACTCTCATTGGAAGAGGTAAAGAACAAGTAAGACTCCAAATGAAGTTATGTAATGCTTAATGGGCATATGTAATGGGTTTGTAATTTGTTGGGCATTTATTTAAGAATGTGGAATTTTTGTACCTGAGATGAAATGATGCATATATGTTGTAAGGGGTGCATGATCGGTAGTACCCGACACCCTAGAGTTTTTTAGTCCAAAGTTGTAAAGCCTAGCCATAGGCATAGGCAAGCTATATTCCCCAAGAGGTTGTTGGTCCAAAGTTGTAAAGCTTAGCCATAGGCAAGGCAAGCTATATTCCCCAAGTGTTTAGTAAGCCCTATTAAGATAGGCCTACATGGATTAGAGTGATCATGTAGAGTGTATCCCTCTTAGGCATAAAGAGTGGATGTGGCATCAAGCTGTGGAATTAACCACTAGGTAGGTACGAGGATGGCAGGTGTACTCGTATCTAAGTTTGATGGTGATCGGAGAAGTTAGATCTTCGATTAAGGGGAGGAATGTGAGATTAAATAATCTCAGAGTGTGAGTTGGGACCAAGTTATGACTAAAAGAGTCTAATGTATTGATGAACCATGTATGTGAAAAGGATACCTAGAGAACTAGTGAGTACAGTGGATTGTACCCATGTATCTCGGTAGATGGATCTCTTTTTATATGGACATCAATGACCAAGTTGTTTGCGGGTGCAAAAGGAAGACGCAAAAGTTCAAGCATTAATTAATGTTATGCAGGTACAAAAGAAGAAGCAAAAATGATGAAACTCAAGTGAGCGCGTGTTGTGTAATAAAGTAGCACCTTGAAGGAAGCCCAACCATATGAAGATAGAAATTGAAGATGATGACATGACTCAGATAAAGACCTAACCAAGACATGTATTTGTTATGGAGGAGACATTGTAGATCAAAAGAGCAACTTGCAAAGGCTATGAGCACAAGACCAATTTGAGTATTTGAGAGAAGCATTGGGCATTGAAAATATTGATGTAATTAGTGGTATCAATTAAGGGGGAGTGTTGGAAAAAGTTAATTTCTACCTAACCTGAAGCTTCCACCAACCTCGAGAGAGCTCTACTGACATATCCACTAACAATCCACCGACACTCTGAGAACCTTCTGGACACTCGAGAGTTTTCTAAAGACCTCTATTTATAGAGGCATATGTAAACATTTTGTATCAAGCAATACAATTACTTTTGTGGATTATTTGTCTGTGTTTTGCTTCTGACCCCTTCAATTATCCTACCCCATCTACAACCATGATTCAGGCACTAGGGTTCTAAATGCAGGATTCATGAACGTTCCCGGCGGTCAAACTCATACAGTTTCAAGGCTCGAGGCCGTGGCAGAAGCATCGAATGACCCGTTGGAATATTCCAGGAAAAATCGTGTTTGATGCACCATCCTGCTATCGCGTTTAACGTTATAATATCATTTCTCACTTATTGATTAGGTCTATGGGTTGACAGTAGATAAACTGAACCGTAACGCTCCAATAATATAATCTTTAATTTTGTGGTTTTCTCAATTATCAAAATCATCCCGTTTCAGTTGGATCAAACTCTTTGCCAACTTTTGTATTTAATGGTGAGATATTGTTGGATATATAGATTTAATCTAAAAATATAATATTTAATTTTGTGGTTTTCATCCAGTTTTATTTGGATCAAACTTTTCGTCAATATTTTTATTTGTCTGGTGAGATATTGTTGGATATATAGATTTGACTGGTTAAATGTGTATAATTAAGCCAAAAGGCATATACCTATTGAAGATGGGCATAATTAATCACCTTTTAATTTAAAATTCTAATTTGATGGCTAACAATTGAAAATGCTGGAATATTCTTAGTCGTCCTCCCAAATCAATGAATGTGATTTACTCTTCATAACTTCCTTGTATTTTTGAATGCATCAGTTAACCTGTTTACCTTTTAACATTTACCTAATCATATTAAGAAATTACTGTACCACCATATGATTGCCATGTTTAACTTATTAACCTTTGGAACTACCACATTTAAGATTAACTTTTGGATTTCCTCAGCTCTATGAATCAGAGAACTCAAACACAAAGAGACACGAAGAACATACAAAACAACTTGTCTATTGCATTACAAGCATGAGTATTTATACAGTGGTGAGATGAGCTCCACCGTTGATTAGTTTCAAGATCAATGGATGGAATTGCTTCTTCTAGACATTTCTGGTTCTTTCAAGAGTTTACCGAAGGCAATGCAGTCGATGCATTTATTGCAAGATTATCTCTATCAACTACTGGACTGGTTGTTTAATTAATTTCTAACACTCCCCCTTAATTAAACAACCTTTACAACACCTATCTTATCTCTACATATTACAAACTTAGCCTTCCCAAGAGGCTTTGTAAATATATCTGCAACATTATCATTTGTGTTGCAATACAATACATCAATTTCATTTGACTGTATTTTTTCTCTTACAAAATGATAGTGTGTCTCAATATGCTTTGACCTAGCATGATACACTGGGTTGTTTGCCAGTTTGATGGAAATTTGGTTGTCACATTGGATGATTGTTGGTACTTTTTTTTTCTCCAACATCTTCAAGTATCCTCCTTAGCCAAATTGCTTCATAGGTGGCAGTGCATAATGCTTTGTACTCAGCTTCAGTGGATGACAAAGAAACAGTTAGTTGTTTCTTACTGCTCCAGGACACGATCCCTGATCCAATACTGAATGCATATCTTGTAGTAGACTTCCTGTCATCTGGATCTCCTGCCCAATCAGAATCTGAGAAACCTGTCAACTCAACATCAAAATCATTAGTATACTCAATACCAAAATCAATAGTCCCTTTCAAATATCGAAGGACTCTCTTTGCAGCTTTCCAATGATTCTCATGGGGCTTAGCCATAAATTGGCYAAGAATGCTAACTRAATATGCAATAYCTGGCCTGGKTGTGGTGAGATAATTTAGACTTCCCACCAATTGTCGATACAAAGTACCATCCACTTCTTTTGAGTCATCATTATTGCTGAGCTTAACATTTTGTTCTAATGGAGTAGATATTGGCTTACATGTCTTCATATTAAACCTCCTGAGTACCTCCTTTGTATATTTGCTTTGTGTGATTAAGGTCTTACCATTTTCTCTCCATACCTCAAGACCTAAACAATAATGTGAATGTCCAAGATCCTTCATTTCAAACTGTTGTGACAACTTTATTTTGATCTCTTCAATCATTCCAGTAGCACTTCCTGTTATGATAAGATCATCCACATATAGAGAAATCAAAGCAATTTGACCATTTCTATCTTTCTTGATATACAAGTTTGGATCACTATTACTTTTTATAAAGCCTTGTTGCAAGAAAAATGTATCAATTTTCTCACACCAAGACCTAGGTGCCTGTTTAAGTCCATATAAAGCTTTCTTCAACTTGCATACAAGATGTTCTTTTCCTTTCTTTACAAACCCCTCTGGTTGAACAAGATAAACCTCTTCTTTTAATTCTCCATTCAAAAATGCTGACTTGACATCTAACTGATGCAACTGCCAATTGTTCTTGGTAGCCAATGCAATCATTAATCTAATAGTATTCATTTTTGCTACATGAGCAAAAGTGTCTTCATAATCTATCCCTTCTTTTTGTGAATAACCTTTGGCAACTAATCTAGCTTTGTATTTGTCTATACTACCATCAACATTAAATTTATATTTGAACAACCATTTTGATCCTATGGGGGTTTTGTTCTCAGGCAATTCTGTCAATTCCCATGTTTCATTTTTAATTATAGACTCATATTCTTCCTTCATGGCATCCATCCATACTTTGTGGTCTTTAGCTTGCTCATAATTTAAAGGTTCTACCAAATTCATAGCTTGAGTTATTAAGGAATAGTCTCTATACCTGACCAGGGTCTTAGATTGTCTTGTTGTCCTCCTTAGTTCTTCACTTCTTTGTGGAGTTCATTCACCTCTTCTAGGCGTGCTCTAGCTACTTGCAGAATCTACGATGCTTGGAGCTTCTCCTTGGACTTCTTCTTCTTTTTCATTATCATTTTCCTCATTTTCTTTATGTAGATTCCACACATCATAATCATATTCTTTTCGTACTTCATCTGCATTTTCATGAAACAACACATCTCTACTTGCAAACACCTTATGATTGTTAGGATCAAACATCTTATATGCTTTATATTTTGTACAATAACCAATAAATATGCATTTGATTCCCTTTTCATCAAGCTTTATTCTATCTTATTTTGGAATGTGAGCAAATGCTTTACTCCCAAATATTCTCAAGTGACTCACTTCTGGTTTATAGCCATAAAAAGCTTCAAAAGGTGTTTTGTTCTCTAAATTTTTTGTAGGACTCCTATTCTTTAGATATACAACAATACTAATTGTTTCAGCCCAAAAACCATTAGAAAGATTTTTACCTTTTATCATACTGCGAGCACATTCAACCAAGGTTCTATTTTTCCTTTCTGCTACTCCATTTTGTTGAGGAGTATGTGGCACTGTAAACTATTGTTGAATCCCATTATTTTTGCAATACCTGATGGATGCCCCTGATGTATACTCCCCTCCTTGATCTGACCTGAGAATCTTGATGCTCTTTTCTGTTTGTTTTTCAACCATATTCTTGAATTCCTTAAAATATTCAAAGACATCACTTTAATTTCTCATGAAATAGACCCAAGTGTATCTAGTTCTATCATCAATAAAGATAAGGAAATAATATGCTCCTTCAAGAGATCTAGTTTGCATGGGTCCACAAACATCAGTATGCACTAGTTCAAGAATTTCTCACTTGCTTTTGTCTATGTGCATAGGAAACTCTTCTCTATGTTGTTTTCCTAATGCACATCCTTCACATTCAACATGTTCACTTTTAAACATTGGAAGACCTTCTACCATTTCTTTCTTCTGAAGCATCATAAGATCATTATGGTTTAG
>ML785831.1:322627-348466 GCA_009831015.1 Picea engelmannii | reverse complement strand
ATGATATTTGTCATCTTTAAAAAACACTAAAATCACTTTAAAATGATCTAGGCCTTTTAGAACCCAATGTAGAAACTCTATACCAATCAATAATTAAAATTGTGACCCCAATCACAATATCATCTCATCTTCACAAGATAAACGTGTTGAACCCTTACAAATAAACACACCTTTTAGATTTACACACTACCACCATTATATTCTTCAATAAATGATATGTTAAAATTAACTTTCCATTCACTTAAATCCAACACCAAAATTACCAGCACCATAAAACAAAATTACTTTTATATTCTTAAGACTTCCAAACTACCACAACCACTTTTATTTTCTTACTTCTTCCAAAATTACCACAACCATTTTTATTTTCTTACTTCTTCCAAAATTACCACAACCATAAAAGACAAATTCAACTTCTACTCAAATCAAACCAAAGCAACTAGGCCATAAAAAAAAAGACAATATGCATATGGCTCCTTTACCATGCAAAATTTTACTACCATATATCTCCTTATGGAAATCGTCCTTCATGCAACAGGAGATGAAATACCAAACAACCGCCTAATTTTTTCATGGCTCACCACATAATTTATTCACACGTCCACAGTTCTTTCTCAACTCAACAAGTATGCGGTTCGCTTAACCTCCTCAACGCACAATGGAGAAGCAAACTCCGTCTCACGACAAACAATAGTGATGGCTCTCAACACTCTTTTGGATCTTACGGCCTTCACAAATCTCATACCTCACAACTTTCTAACACAGGTCAGCACACCTCATAGTGCTCTTGATTCTCAGGCCTCTCCTACTCACATGACCCTCACGACTCTCTTGGCTCTGATACCAAATCAGAGAACTCACACACAAAGAGACATGAAGAATATACAAAACAACTTGTCTATTGAATTAGAGGCATGAGTATTTATATAGTGGTGAGATGAGCTCCACCGTTGATTAGTTTCAAGATCAATGGCTGGAATTGCTTCTTCTAGACGTTTCTAGTTCTTTCAAGAGTTTACTGAAGTTGGTGCAGTTGATGCATTTATTGCAAGATTATCTCTATCAACTACTGGACTGGTTGTTTAATTAATTTCTAACACTATGTGCCTTTCAGTTATCCGTGTGTTTCAATTCACCAGAATGATGTTCATCCAGATAACTTTCGACGTTCACCAACCGCAACACCAGCCACTTTGCGGCTATGCTAGTTCTAGTGTTTTAAGGGTTTCATGTAACATGTTGAATATATTTATGTATTTAGAAATACAATTTAAACAACAAAAAAAATATAATTTCATAAAAATTTATGTTCCAGGATTCCAAAAAAAAAAAAAAAACAACACCATTATAATCTAATTTCTTATTTTTCAATTATTAATTAATTCTTTAAGTTGATAGTATTCCAATATTATAATCTTTAATTTTGATTTTGTAGTTTTCTTGATTATCAAAATCATCCAATTTTTTTGGATCTAACTCAAATATTAAACACTATTATAATCTAATTTCTTATTTCTCAATTATTATAATCTAATTTCTTATTTCTCAATTTATTAATTGATTCTATGGGTTGATGGTAGTCCAATATTATAATCTTTAATTTTGTGGTTTTCTCAATTATCAAAATCATCCAGTTTTTTGGATAAACTCTTTGCCAACTTGTGGGGAAATCTTATAAATATATGAAACATTAAGTAACATACTTTTTAGTTGAGGATGAAACTTTTTTCTAATTTAATTTAAACTCTTTGCCAACTTGTGGGGAAATCTTATAAATATATGAAACATTAAGTAACATACTTTTTAGTTGAGGATGAAACTTTTTTCTAATTTAATTTAAAAGTGGGTTTTAAAATATATTAAGATTTTTTTAAAAGAAAAGTTAACTTGTTTAATTTTACTTAAATTTATAAAATATAAGTAAAAAGTAAACAAATTTTTTTGGAAAATGTTATTTTAGTTTGAAGTAATTTAAATGATATATAATTAGGATTTTTTTTTGACAATCATCATTGGAATTTGGTTATATAATTTTTGGTCAAATTTCAATTTTTCATTGCTAAAATTGCATTTATGAATGCATAAATGGATTCAACTTTCTCAAAAACCCTATTTTACTTTGTTTGTGCAATCTCAACCACTAATCTCTGCAAATCTAGCAATTCTTCTAAATTTTTGGCGAACTTTTGTAAAAAACAATGGAAAAAATGTGAACTGAAAATGTTGAAATCTTAGCATGTTTAGACTACACTTTGAAGTTAAACATTTTATTCTAGATGTTATAGCTTTACTTGATTTTGAATGATAGAAATTGATATCATGAAACTTTGTACAAGAGGTTTTGGTCCTTTTAAAAATGATTTAGATCACTTAAATTTCTAGTAAAAAGAGTGAAGGTAGATATTTGTCTTACCAAAAAAAAATTGAGTTTGTCTGCTTTTTTTACATTCTATAAATGTTACAAAAGAATTTCATAAGATTCGGAAAGATGATCATCCTTAAATCTAATAAAAAAATGTTAATATACATATTAGTGAACATTTTTTTCCATTCAAAGATAGTTCTCAATCATGTCTTTTTCCTTTTCTTCTTTTTAGCATCATGCCACACCAATAGAGAAGGGTCCATAAGGACAAAGGGTAAATAAAAAATTGGATGGACAAGATTCAAAGAAGAAATTAGATGTCCATTATATGAGAAGTGTGTCATTTCCTTATAGGAATTAGAGTTTTCAAATCCATGTATTCTCTTTATTCACCTAAACGAGGTTTCATTGGGAATTACCACCCTCATGGGATTCTTATCATCTTCTCTATTCCCCACAAAGAGTGTTGCTTCATCAACTTGCATTTGGAGTCAACCATTAGTATCCTTCTCTAGATCTATGTTCTATTAATTTTATGCACTTCATTCTTCTTCATCATCCAATACATATCGTTCAAATGACTGACATTCTTTGGGTTTTGGTTTTTGACCTTTTTTCTGTTTAGGGTAAGTTTGTGCTTGAGGACATGTTTATTCTTGTTGACATATCCAACACCATAATTCTATATTTTGATAATCCAATATCTACATCCATATGGGGCCTTTCCTTTAAAGCATAAGGTTATTCGGCAAGCCCTTACTACTTTCAATCACCACACAGATATAGGCATATGCAAAATACCAAGCCTAGTCATATTGGTATATGATTTTAAATATCGACCCAACACATTCCATACGTCCTCCAAAACCAATAACTTTATGGATTGGTAGATTAAGGAGACAGATACCCATATAGAAATTTTGGTTATAGACATATTAGATGAGTTAAATTCTACAAGCCATGGGCTAAAAAAAGGACCCTCTCTTCCCCATAACCAATGACCCTCCTTGAAAACTTTCTAATAATCAACAATAGTGCAAAGTTATACTATAAAAAACCCCTCCAGAAACAAGATATACCTCATAATCCTTAAAAATCCATTGATAAGAATCTAATATAGGAAGTCAAAGTCCTTTAAGCTAGTAGATTACTACCTTGGATTTATAGTATGAAAGAAGGCCAAAACTGTGTCCTATATTATCACCAAAACTAGAAACTCCTTTTATTTATCCATAATATACACATTAAAAAATGAGTCGACACAATTGTAGAGAGGTTTCTATTGATTACATCCTTAAAATATTACCCTTGTATGAGTAGGGATACTCATTACCAATGCCCACTAATTTCTCCATGTAATTGTAAAAACATAGTTTGTACTTTAAATATTAGCCACATAATCACTAGATCTCTAGTTATTAATTCACTCCTATAAAATACTACACACGTATTGCATTATAAGCATTGTGGCATGTTCGAATAATGGAAATTATAACTATGGTGGGTTTCGATTGTGGGTGATAAAATTATGATACATTTAGACACTCAATCCACAATGAAAAGGAAAATGTAAAACCTTTCCCACCATAACTCCCCAACACCCAAACCTCACCACTCCATTCTCCAACCTTTTCAACACCCAAGTCCCACCACTTCACCACTACATTCTCCAACTTTTTCATTTCTTTCAATCGTATAAATCTTTTGTAATTTTTTCCTCTAAGAATCCCTTAAAAAAATCCCAAACTAAAATTGCTTCTTTATTTTTTATTTTTTAAATATCTAAGTTTTTCTTTCATACTAAATGTTCTTTTCTCATTTCTTAAATAAAATAAAAATTCTGAAAGACTTTTATTGATGAATTGTTTTTCTTTTCCCCTTGCTTTAATAGTTTTTCTTCATAAAACTTTATTTTTCAAGACTATCAATTTCTTTATATGGTAAACCAACTATACCATGTTACAAATTGAACAAGAATGCAACCAAATTTCGAACCAAACATGAAAGGATCTATAAAATGGAACAACAAATTGATCTACATAACTAACTTGGTTAAACATTTGAAACACAAAAGTTCCCATCTAAGATTTCGAAGAAAAAGAGGCTAAAACTCTTCCAAAAATGGTTGAAATACCAAAATACCCTTACCCTTTATGTTTATACCCAAAAACCTCCCTTAAAGAAAATTAACCTACCAGGACTACAATATAGTCATGGATAAGTATAACACCTTATTATATAGAATATATATTTTTTGAAAAAATAACATAATTTAAGGAATTCTTATAGCTTATTATCAAGTATTTTAATAATAATCATTGAGAAAGGAATTACTTAATATATGTAGACAATCTAAACTTTTTTTAGCTGAAATTATTCACCGAATCTAGTTGAGATTTTACCAGAAATTATAACTCCACCTAATTGATGAAAACTTTGGCCATAAAGATTTGTGACACTTGATTGATGGAAATTTTGACTATGAAAATTTCTCGTAATCACCCCGCGTTTCCTCACACCACCCTCCTTACCTGTTACTTATTTTGCCATGATCTAACCTCCTTACTTATCACTTCTCTTTCCATGATCTATTTTTGAATTCTTATGTGGATCCATTACCCTCATTTCCCACTCCTATAGCAAATTTCCTCTCACTCCTATGAAGTTTACCTCCCAACCCACCTCTTTGATGACCTTAATGGTCAATACCCACAGTGGAGAAACCTTCAATATACAAGTTAATCTATAGCCTTCAATAAGGCATTCTAAAGATCCCTTTCCTATCATAGTACACATATCTGGTTCACATATTTAGGGCCTCTCTAATTTTTTTTTTCCATTTGTTCTTTGTATCAAATATTGACATTATGTACTCGATCATATTTATGGATCGAGTCTTTACTTTTCCCTCTCCATTTCAATGCGTCCACTAGTGTCTTGATAGTTAAATTCGAGCTTCACATAGCTCTCTGGTTCGTTTCCTCACACACATAGTCACCAGGCTCATATTACAGTCATAGTCCATTTCTTCATAGGACCTCGACGTTGTGACCAAATAATTATCCATAAGCGCTTACTCTTTAGCACCTTTACCATAAAACCTAGAATTTGTGATCGTAACCCAATTGAAAGGTGCTAAACAATAACTTTACCTTTGGCTAGATTGACAACTACGTTTTAATCTGGAGTTATTACGGATGGTTGAAATTATTTCGGAGGCTTAGAAATTCTTTGAATCCCAAGAAAGTACCCCCTTGAAGTCCACAACTTAGTGACACATGGATTAGAAATCTACAATGACCATTATTTCTTCCCCCCAGGCTCAAATTTTCCTTTCGAGCATGTTCACCATGCAAAATTCACATTCACCATTGATCTCCTCTTTAGGATTTGATCCAACGACTCATGTAGCTTATTTTATTATTCAAAATCTAATATGATTTCGATTTGTAGATCATTGATCATAGAATAGATCAATGATCCTTGATCGACCTCATTCCTGATTGAAGGATTCTAATGATAATAACCTTATAATCCTGTAAACAATACTCATTTCCATAACTCAATCACCCACAAATTATAACAGAGTTCATATCACATACGGGGAAAATTATGCAAAGTATTAGTTACACACACAAACAAAGAATTGTTCATTAATCATACACAAAATTAGATTAGTTATATAAGGCTTCCAAATAGACTGTTTAGACCTGATTTCCTTCCTTTGGTCCTTCTCAATCTTCAGGCCTTGACTAGCCTTTTCACACTCCAATATGTCTCCTATTCTATCCTCTATTCTACCCAACGTGAATTCCTTCAAGGCTTACAATATTTACAAGAAAGGATTCTGAACTAGAATTAGTTCAGATCCTATTAATCCTCCTCACAAAACTCCTAAGATCCCTCATTCAACCTCTAAGAGATTTTAGCTCCATGAAATCTTCATGGGATCTCCAACAACCTATTAAGACCTCTCTCATGTTATCACACATTTGAGAACATCCACAATTCAATCCTCATTTCAATTAACAAACTTATTTTATGTCTCTAATTCCTAGAAATCAATAAAGCATAGGAATTTCCAATAAAATAAACATTAGGGAACCACTCCCTTCAAAAAATGAATATCCCCCTAGGTTTCTTCAGATAATGAATTTTTGGAAGTAGGATGCTCCTGCATCAGACTCCCAAGGAACAAAATGTTTCCTGATCTCCTGATCATGAAGTTTTGTTGTTGAAGTCATCCTGGTTTCCAAATTTTATGTTGTTGCTTGCCACTTGCCTTTCCATCTTGTTGTTGTCTTATTGATGTCTGCAAACCTCCTGGATCCCAATTCTTAATTTGTCTTTGTGAATTTATCTCGCTCCAACATTTGTTAGCCATCATCTGCTGATTTATGCTTTTGTTCCCTCTTTTCCATTTGAAAGTTTCCATTTCCAACTCAGTTTCCTTCATCTCTTCCTGGTGCTGACTTTTGCCTCTTTGGATTGGACACCTTACTCCTTCACAAGACAATTTATACTTGTGCAAATGTTCCTTTAAAGTTTCAAAAAATTCAAATTTATGCTCCATGTATACCTAAATTTTAGTTACTTTGTCTTGTATCTCTACCATCAACATCAATTGCTTCTCCCAATAGGTCTCTCCCTGATCATTTTGCACATCAGTGCATAGTTCATTTGTAGAAGTTATAATGTACAAATCCTCTGCTCCTCCTTTTGTCCACATATCCTCTACTTTCAGTAATATTTCTTCATCTACAAATCCATTTGGATGCCTTCTTTCTATGAAAACATAAAACCAGTCTTTAGTATCCTACCTTTCAACTATACAATTTTTCCCTTGAATTATACATTATGCTAATTGATCCTTGCATTCATATAATTTTCATCTGCATCATCAACTTTTCCACAATTCCAAACATATTCTTGATCTTCAGTGCCTCTTGGGTCTGTGAACAATCTCTGTTCTAACTTTGCCACTTCACTTTTTCTACATTCCATCATTCCATCATCCTCCTCCTCATCCTCTCCTAGGATTGATCCTTCTTAAGACTCTCAAAAGTGAACTTCTCTTTCATGCTCCTTTCTACCGAGTTTCCTTTCTCTCTTCATCCAAATCTTCATCTTTTGCATCAAATTCTTGGCAAACAACCTACTAACAAGCCATTTGACTCTTTTCCTGATATACACCATATTTTAGATCCTCTCTGATCTTTTCATGTAGCATTTGTTCTAAAATACTGAGTTGTAACTTTATCTCATCCATTTCTCTGTCAAAATCTTCACCACTCATCCTCTTTTGTTTTCCTACTGTCTTGGCATCCTCTTTCCTCTTGCCATGGCTTCTTTCTAAATCTCTTCCTTGACTATCTGTAGTCATTTTCTTCTTCCCTTTTGTGAACTTCTCCATGTTCACTTGCAAGTTGCAACTAAGCCTCTCTACTGTATTCAATCTCAATCACTGCTACTTAATACCCTATCAAGCCTTCCTCCTGTGCTTGATCTCCTGGTATCACTTGGTTCTCTCTCCTTTGGAACCTTCTTTTGAGCATCTCCTTGCTCTTATCTGGCTTCTGCACTCTCCTCACTCTCTTATTCTTCTGATAACTTTTATTGGTCTCTTCATTCCCTTACAACATCTCTTGCTACAAATTTATTCTGCCACAAGTTTCCAATTAAGATATGCACTTGCTCTTTTCTCCTTTAACTAGCTATAATCCTTTGCTAGATACCTTCTCTATTGCTACTTGCATACACACGCAGTATTCATCAAAACTTAACACTTAAAAATACCTTCTTCTCCGATCTGGTCTTCTTCTCACTCTACCTTTAGATGGAATGATCACAAGTTGTGCTTTTCCTTGAAATATTTAGTAAGTCTCCTCTACAATTCACTACACTCTTATGCACTTTCATTGTTGGACATTCACTTCTGCACTAAATTCTCTGCATTTTTTTTTATCTCTCAAGAAAAAATCTCCTTTGAATCAAACCACTTTGTACTTAAAAGATGGAATCTCCATGCATAAATTTCATTTATGTTGTCTCACAGAGCATTACAGGCTTTGTACCCAAATCCATATCTCCTTCTTTGAACACTTCTATGTTATTTTACTTGTCCTTGTCTTGTCTAAATATGTAATTTATAAGTACCTGTGATTTCTCTCCTTCAATTTCAAAACAAGCAGGAATGAGCCTCCTGCTCTGATACCAAAAATGATGACCTTAATGGTCAATACCCACAGTGGAGCAACCTTCAATCTACATGTTACTCTATATCCTTCAATAAGGTTGTCCAAGGATCCCTTTCCTATCAGAGTACACATATCTCATTCACAGATTTAGGGCCTCTCCAATTTTGTTTTGACATTTCTTCTCTGTATCAAATATTGACATTTTGTACTCGATCACGTCTATGGATCGAGTCTTTACTTCACCCCATCTCTTTCAATGCATTCGCTGGTGTCTTGACAATCAAATTCGAGCTTCACATAGCTCTCTAGTTCGTTTCCTCACACACATAGTCACCAGGATCATATTATAGTCATATTCCCTTTCTTCATAGGACCCCGACGTTATGACCAAAGACTTATCCATAAGCGCTCAATCCTTAGTGCTTACTCTTTAGCACCTTTACCATAAAACCTAGAATTTGTGACCATAACCCAATTGAAAGGTGCTAAAATATAATTTTACCTTTGTATGGATCGATGGATACGTTTTAATATGGAGTTATGACGAACAATTGACATTATTTCAAAGGCTTGGACTTGCTCCGAATCTCGAGATAGTACCCACCGAAGTCCACAACTTAGCGACACGTGGATTAGAAATCTACGGTGACCATTATTTCGCCCCCCCCCACCCCCCTGACTCAAATTTACTTTTGAGCATGTTCACCATGCGAAATTCACATTCACTGTTGATCTTGTCTTTAGGATTTGATCGATGACTCATGTAGCTTCTTATATTGTTCAAAATCTAATCATACCGATGTGTAGATCATTGATCATAGAATAGATCAATGATCCTCGATCGACCTTGTTCATGATCGGAGGATTCTAATTTCAATAACCTTACAATCCTGTAAGCAATACTCATTTCCAGAACTCAATTACACACAAATTATAACAAAGTTCATATCACATAAGGGGAAAATTATGCAAAGTATTAGTTCCATAAACAAATAGAGAATTGTTCCACATAGCTTGTTTGGACTTGATTTCCTTCCTTTAGCCCTTCTCAATCTTCGGGCCTTGACTCACCTTTTCACACTCCAATATTTCTCCTATTCTATCCTCTATTCTACCCAACCTGAATGCCTTCAAGACTTACAATATTTACAAGAAATAATTTTGAACTAAAATTAGTTTAAATCCTATTAATCGTGGTCACCAAACTTGTAAGACCCCTCATTCAACCTCGAAGACATTTTAGCTCCATGAAATATTCATTGGATTTCCAACAACCTAAAACCTAACCTGTCTCATGTTCTCACACATTGGAGAACATCCACAATTCAATCCTCATTTTAATTAACAAACTTATTCTATATCTCTAATTCCTAAAAATCAATAAAGCATAGGAATTTCCAATAAAATAAACATTCAAGAACCACTCCCACCACTCCCTTCAAAAAATGATTATCCCCTATGTTTATTCAAATAGTAAATTTATGGAAGTAGGATGCTCCTACATCACTATTGTAAGTAAATTTATGGAAGTAGGATGCTCCTGCATCACTATTGTAAGACAAACAATATCCACTGTCTAGCCTGCTACCCAACATTAAATTGGTAACATTGAATGCTGCGAGGAGCAGATTATAAACCATCAAATCTAAATTGCTGGATATTTGCTACCCAGCATTGAATTGGTAGCATTGAATGCTGCGAGGAGCGGATTATAAACCATCAAATCAAATCTAAATTGCTGGATATTTGCAACCCCTCTTGTAAACCATAATTCCACCACTCAATTCCTACCCCAGCACATGATGGCACTTAGCATTGACACAACTGTTGGAACTTTAATTATTTCTGATGGAAATGATCATAGTGATCGCAATCAACCCACCATTCGCTGGAATTTGGTCCAAGTGCGTGGGATTTTACAATTGCCTCATGAAACACTCCACCTATTGCCTGGAGACACACTCCAAACACATCTATGCCTGCATATTTCCTAGTTATCTCTATATAGTTGACGATCGCGCTCTGCTATATTTGTTCCAATACATTTTAACACTAGCTCCTGTCTTCTTCAAACATCGGCTCAAAGGTTCTTATTGGCATGTTATCTCGTTAGCAGGCTGAGTGTTCGTTGAAAGAAATCAGTTATGGAACGACTTCCATGCTAGCAGGGTTGGAGGAGCTTGCATTTCATGTGCCATTCCACTATGGTCGCCACAATTTTCCACCCCTTAGCTATTATTTATATATTTTCTTCCTGATCTACCGCTGAATTCGAGACTTTCTCTATAAATTCCAATGCAATATATGCATGTATTGAATGATTGAGAATCGGGTTTGCCACTATAGCATGCAATGGTAGTCCATCTGAATTTTCCAGTACAACATGCAGTGGTAGCACCAAAATGACTTTATGAGGCATCTATCAAGAAGAGTTTTTAACTCTAACCAAATTTGGAAGTATCAATATAGCTATAGCAGGAAGGCCACCCCTTTGGCTTGCAAATTGGTGGAAAGATTTTGGCCTCAACAAAGGAGCAATTGATCTAAGAATCTTACGTTCTATATCTCCTTTACAATCAATCCAAAATCTCTTTGAATACGAACCAAATGAAGGCGAGATGTTATGCCATTTCATACTAAATCATTTTCAATGGGCTGTCAAAGTAAAAACCATTATCCAAATTATGAATGGCCAACCTTTCATTGCACGAAAAGTATATACAAAAATGTGGGACACACTAAATTATGAACAAAGGTTTTTAATTCATATTGAAAATGATTAAAATACTTTCATGTCTTATTGGCCGACAGTGGTGTCAGTCGATTTCTGTGGGTTGACGTTACCAACCTCCACAGTGTATTTCAAGTCTAATTGGCCGACAGTGGAGCCAATTGGGTTTAGTGGGTTTACATGACCAATATCCACTTTGTAATAATGAATAATGAGCATCTTGGAAACTTGGAGCACTTCTCCAACTTTTGGCGTGGTTTGACCCACATTTCCAAGATTCTCAAATTATGTGTCTTTTGGAATGTGACAACTGATAGGGGAATCTTGCATGACTACCCTGCCAGATCTAAAGTAAGATTTACTTTTCTTAGTGGAGAATAAAGTTATGATTTGGTCAGAAGAATCTTGCACGATTTCTACCGCCAAATCTCTAAAAGCAGATTTAGTGGAAAACATGTAGGGTCTAAAGTCTTGTCGAGTCTCATCGGTGAAATGATTCTCTTCTCCACAAATTTGTATATAAGGATATGAGGAGTTCATTCTCGGGGAGGAGTTTTTTTTGGAGTCAGTCAGTCTGTAAGTTGTCTGAGTCTTTCTAAAGATCCCTTCTGTCTGATCTTTTGAGTCATTCTGTGTGTATGCAAGTTTGCATAAGTCTGTAAGTGTGAGAGCGAGTAAGAGAATTCTTCTCATATTGTATACCCTGGATTTAGAGCTTCGACTCTCTGTGCTTAATATAAAGACTTCCACAAGCGTTTATGAAATTTGAATGTTGTCTCCTATTGTGCATCTGTTAAATACTCTCGTTTCTATTTGCCTACTATTGCAATATGTGTGCCTTGAAAGATTATGGTAGCCAAGGTTCTCTCAAGTGAAAGATAAATATCTGGAGGAAAGTTGTGCCGAGGTTCTCTTAGGTCCTGGAGCACTTGTGTACGTCCCGCTAGGCAGGTGGCGGCTAAGGGCAATTTATGGTGTTGGGCTGTTCGAAGGTTCGCTAGGAGTTTTCTTTAGGAGCATATAAGGTTCAACTTGGGGTTCGCCAGGATAACTGGATTGGTACTGCAGAGAGTAGCAAGATGTAGAAGGTCAAGTAGCAGAAGAAAGACAGACGCACGAGACAAGATTCATCTTCAAGCTTCATTCTCCGTCAGAGGAAGCCTTTGACTACAAATGGTATCAGAGCCATGTAGCCATTTTTACGCCGGGTATGATAACATATCTCTCACTCTGTTAAGTTTTGTTGTTAATAAAGAAAGAATCTAGAGCCGTATCAAGAGTCTCGAGCCTTTGAAAGACAAGGTTTCCACTCTTGTGACTCTCTGAAGCCGTATTAGAAGTCTCGGGCCTTTGAAAGACAAGGTTTCCACTTCTGGGACTTCCTGACATAGTAACTAGTTTCTGCCTGAGCAGTTGGCCAGGAGCCTATCTGACATTCTCTCTCTCCGGAGCAGAGGACTAAGATTAAACGCCCTGATTTTCTGTGCAGTTATAGTTATCTCTCCTATAACATATGGATTCTTTAGTTTCTTTTTGTGAATTACAAAATGTTGAGGATCAAAGTACATCTGGAAGAGACTCTATTAGCAGTCTAGAATCTATGTTTGCAAATAGTAGATCCCACAGTCTAAATTATGCCAGTATTGAAGAGGTAGAAACTCAACCTCAAGCTGCCTGGAAATTACCCGCTATATCCCCCAGCCAAGTCTATAACGACCTAAATATGTTTCATCTCAAGGCTGTTTCTAGGGTAATTGTGAAGGAAGCAGTAAGCCGAATACAACAAAATAGTGATGTCAGTCAGACTATTTCCCTGATAAATGTCAAAGAAGTCCAAAATGAAGCCAAAAAACATGGAACAAATTATCTACATTTTGGATGTATCAGAGTTGGAATTAGTCCCCTGGTTCATAAAGGCATTGATGCCTATGCTCTATGTATAGTCAGGGATATGGCACACAACAAATTCACTGATTCATTGATAGGTGGGATTGTAGCCCCTCTTTCTAATGGTCTTGTTTATTTTGATTGTTTTCCCAACTTTTCTGTATATACTTTTGATGATAACCTTGGAGATATTCTGAAACTCCAAATCAGAACTACTGGATTTGATATGTGTCAAACTAGAACAAATATATCTATACAAACTAGGGGATGCTTTAGACATACCAATACTTTATTTCCTGTAGTCTTACATACCCCTAGCTGAACTTCTCAATCCAGTACTTTGGTGCTAACTGACCCATTAAATCAAAAAATGGAGCATCAGACAATTCGGTGGGAAAATCTTTCTTTCTCCATAGACTGGGTTATTGATACACCAAAAGCTCCAATCCCAAGGGCAATCACATTTGCCCAAATAAAATAATCTGCATCCTCCAGAGTCATTTCCTTTCCACAAAAATCTCTATCTCGGAACAACTCTTCAGTTTCTTCTTCGTCATCAACCTCATCCTTCTGTTTACATCCTTCACTCCACTCTTTAGCAAATTCTATTGGCCATGTTCCTTTTGCAGTACAATGCCTAGATTGTGGGAAATTAGTCACTCTATCCACTCTCTCTGCATTCAAAGAAGAAGACCAATTACAATTTGAACATAGCCATCATAATCCCCGCACTAACCTTCCACCGACAAACTCTACCGCAAAAGAAACTTGTCCTCACCCACAATGTTCTGACTTCCTTTTTCCTCATGAACCACATGTTCTTGTTATAAGAACAAACTCTTATACATAAACTAACAGAAGATGTCAAGTAACTATACCACCTAACCTTAAAAATCCATCTGTACCTGAAATCGAGAAATTTCTCTCTTTGATGGTTGGTTGTAAAAAACAGAAAGTAAATTCAGAATGGATGAAAGCAATGTTAAATTGAGATCTATTTACTCATCCATGTGTAGAAGGTTTTGCTTCAAATAGCTTAGATGAAGAAAAACTGAGCTTATCAAAAGAATGGAAAACCCATATGGATGAAAAGGATATGTTTATTTCCTTTTATGAATGGAGGACTAAAAGAAGACTTTTGAAGCCAAGAAATTGCTCTGAAATGACCTTGGAACCATATTCAATCAAGCCAATATGTTGTCCTGACCAAACTCTCTCTATCTCAGATCTAGGAAAATAAATAGGTAAACTTAAAAGGTTTATCAAGGAACATGAGGAAAAGACAGAACAAAAAGAAGAGCAAGTATTTCCAATATTACATCAAAAGTTTCATGTCCTTGTGGATTTAAAAATTCAAGGAATGCCTTTTCATCTGAAAACATTGTTAGATACATGATCAGACCTCAATCTTTTGAATAAAGATATCATTCCTGTAAATTTCTGGCAAAAGACACAAGCAAGTGTTGTTGGACTTGGAAATATCCCAACAGAAATCTCTTTTGAAATTCCTGAAGCTACTCTCTGCTTCAAACAATATTGCCTGCATCTAAAATTCTTGCTAGCAGACATTCATATAGCTTGCATTTTGGGGACACCATTCTTTGCAGCAGTTGAACCCCATGGATCTACTATGCTAGCCAATAATAGACCTGGTTATTTTATTAGCATTCTCTTTGCGCCTGAAAATAAGAAAGTTACTATAAAACTTCCTTTTGCATATGTCCCAAGGATATCTAATATGGTAAAAACCATAAAAAATAAAATCCTCAAGATTGAAGAATTAAAAGGACATCAATCTGGGATAAGGATAAAAGAGCAGTTAAACCAAAGTCAAATTCAACAAAAAATTCTTTTGTTGAAACAAGAATTCATAGATCAAGTATGCTCTGAAAATCCCATAGCTTTTTGGAAGCAAAAGAAACATGAAGTTTCTCTCCCATACAAGGAAGACTATCAGGGAAAACCCTATCGAAGTAGAGCTATCCCTATGAATGCTGAATATCATAGATTGTGTGCAGAGGAAGTTAAAGGCCTTCTTAATAAAGGCCTCATCATAGAATCTATTAGTCCTTGGAATTGCTATGGTTTCTATGTGAATAAACATTCTGAACAAGTAAGAGGCATTCCCAGGCTAGTAGTAAATTATAAGCCTTTAAATAAAGTCTTGGCCGATGAAACATACCCTATCCCAAATAAGACTAGTTTGGTTACAAGGATTGCTGGTGCAAAAATATTTACAAAATTTGATCTAAAATCGGGATTTTGGCAAGTGGCTATCAAAGAAGAGGATGAATTTAAAACAACTTTCAATGTCCCAGTTGGACATTATGAATGGAATGTTATGCCATTTGGCCTAAAGAATGCACCATCCAAATTGCAAAGGGTCATGGATGATACACTAAAACCCTACTTTGATTGGCTTATTGTATATATTGATGACATTCTTGTGTTTTCATCCTCTGTGGATCAACATTTTAAACACCTTAATAAATTTCTGCAAATAATCAAGCAAGCAGGCTTAGTATTTTCAAAAAAGAAGCTTGAATTATTCAAAATAGAGATCAAGTATCTAGGCCATACCATAAAAAATGGAGAGCTTACTTTGCAGACACATGCTATAGAATTTGTTGACATTGTGGTGGAATGACATGAACGCTGGTATTTGTGGAGAAACCTAGTAACCCAAATTCTACTCCTTCAGACCATCTTAGTTGCCATTGTGGTACCCAATTTTGACAATATATATCCCATGTTGTATGATCATCCAGATATTCTGTGACTAGAATATTTCTATAATCATCCCAAGTATTAATTATCACCATGCTTTTTGAACAATATGCAATTTGGGCCTGTGATTCTAAGATAAAATCCAAAGTCTTCTTTTTTGGTGGATGGCCATTGATACTTGGTAGAGTGATAAAGTATCTAGGATCTCCGCTAGAGGTTTGAGAAGAGCGATGTGGTTCTACTGCTGATAAAAAAGGAGTTCCTAGAATACAATCAACTGGTAGATCTGACAATAGAAATTTCATTCCTAAAGCATACTCATCAAATAATAAGATTCCTCTAGGAATTTCAAAATCCATATTTGTGGAAACATTCCACAATCCTATAGCAGAATAACTACTAGGAAGCCAGTATTTGTGGGGAATTAAATCTTTATGAACTAAGTTCATATCTGATCCTGTATCCAGTAATGCATTTAAACAAAAGATTTCAAAATTTATTTCTAAGTTTATCTTTACTTGATATTTCTGAAATCTAATAGGCAAGATTTTCATTCCGCTTAGCCCTTGGAGTTGGGCTGTAGATTTAGGCCTTTCTTCAGTAGGTGCATCTTCCAGAGGAGGAGGTCTAGAATCTAGCTGAATCTTGATATCTCTGATTTCTTGTCTTGCCCAAGAGTCTACTTTGTAGCTGTCTTCAGACTCTTCTTCCAATTTTCTTAATTTTTCTTTAAAATCAGTAACTTCTTTTCTTAAAAGGATCATTTCTCTGGCTAGATCAGTTACTGATGTATGCTGTAACTTTGCTTCCTTATTTTATTTGATAAAGGTTTTTGTATTTCTATCAAAGGAAGCTTCTAAAAACAAAGGTTCTCTTTTTGAAGATTCAACATACCTTGACCTTTGTTCTGTTCTGATCGATTTTAAAAATGTTTCAAGAAGAGAATTCTTCATATCTCCTTCGGGTAGGGATTTGATTTGTGCTTCTTGGTCACCCACATTGCTGAACATGCAGATTTTTATCTTTTCTCTGGCATTGATTTTTGGCTCAGATTTAGACTCAAAGATATTAGAACTGTCTTCACAAGAACATAAGTTAGGATTTTTACATCTGCAATTTTGATTCATCAAAACTTCTTCTTTTGAGCTATATTCAAACTCAGAGGTACTAGTGGATTCTGAACAACAACCTTGTTGCAACATATGCACTTCTTCTCTTTTTGGAAAGGGGTTGTGTGGGCATTGGTTTGTTTCATGATTGTTTGATTCGCGTCTGTTGCAATGTGTTCTCAGAGCTAATTGTTTGTTAGCTTGAGCTTCTTTAGCTTTTTGTTCAGAATGTTTTACTTTTGACATCCTTGATGCTTTATTTTCTGAACAATTATGTGCAATGTGTCCAGTTTTTCCATAGATCCAACAATGGACTTATTGCCTGGACTGATGGGCATGTGTTTTCAGTTTGATATCTTCGGGCTCATAATAGTGTGTCTTGGGTTTGTATCTGTATCTTTTCTTTTCTTTGAAATCATTTTTCTTTTTTCTTTTTCTTTTTACAGGGTCTGAAATATATAGACCATACTTCTCGCATATAGATTTTCTGTCTAGTAAGTGGGATAAATTATTTACAGAGTTATGAACTTTCATGTTTACACACAACCCTACCAGAGCTTTAGTAATGAGAGAATAAATTTCTCCCCGTGTATACATCTCATATGGAAGCTTAAAAACTTCCTGCATTTTTAGATACTCTACAAATTTACTGGGTATGGCAGCCAAGTAAATTTGTTTCCATAAAAGGTTTTGACTATCTTTTACCTCGAAGATTCTCTGTGTCCAATCCTTATGAAATTCTTCATATTCTGACATCTTTCTACATTTCATGTTCATAAGGATTAGCTCATGCTTGTCTGCTAATTCTGCTTCAGTTCCACACCAATGTTCAAGGATTGTTGTGGTAAGGGCTCCTATCATGTTGTTGTGGGGGGTCCCATCAATGTGATATACCAGATCACCTTGTTCATCTCTTAGGATTTCTGCTTCCATCTTAGCAATCATTATTGGAGATGAAATGAATTCCCACCATTTGCTCAGTGTTCCAGTAAAACATTGAATTATGGATTTGCATGCTTCAACTTTTGTTTTTCCTTTCATACACATGACTTTGTATGAAACATACATTCTATCAATCATTTGTCTGATCTGTCCAACTGACAGACTGTCAATGTTCCATTCCGAGAACTAGTCTTCTGCAAATGTTTGGGTTTCAGGTAATTTTCCTTTTCCCAAGAGGTCTGGTGCTGGAGGTCTATGTACATGGTGAGGGAGATTCTCATAAGTAGGTTGTTGAATGGATACAAGGGAAAGATTTTCCTTTGAGGATTTTGGTGTATCCTTTTCAGAGGGAAAATGATGAGGAATTTTTTTATCCATTTTGGTCTCAGAAGGCTTATATACAGGAGACAAGATGGATATTGGATGATTTGGAATGATATAAGGATCAGGAATGGGTTTATCAGGGATGTTATCCTTCTGTTTAATTTTTAGCAGTGATTTTCCCATATTGGAGAAAGCTTCTCCTAATCATTCCATTAATTCTTCATGATTTCTTTTGGACTCTCTAGATTTTGAAGATATTTCTATTAGAGCAATGTCCATTTTTTCTTTGACATTTGTAACTTTATCCTGCATTTCATTTACAGACTGGACTACAGTGTTTGTAGAGACTTGCAAGTCTCTGATTTGTCCACGTCTGGCATAGTCATTTGTTACAAATGTATGTGTAGCCATGCCTCTCAAGGCTGTGTTTGTCCAATTTAATTGTTCTGCTAGTGATTGGACTTTTCTGTCAACACCCGTTAGTTGGGTGGCTTCATCAGAAAGCAGTAGAGGTACTGCTCTGACTTGTCTGTTATTGTCTTCAAGGACAATGCCTTTGAATGGAGGAAAAGTCGAACTTGATTCAACTGTCTGTCCTTCCAGACTTTTCCACTTGTGTTTAGGAGGTGCTTCAGATCCTCCTTCCATCATTTAGACTTCAGCCTTTTGACTTAATTTCTTCCATTCATAGAAAGAAATGCATATTTCTTTGTCAAAGATATAAATTTTCCATTTTTGTGATAATTCGACTTTTTCTTTGTTTGATGTGGCTATGTTGAAGTCCTTTGTTTATGGATTTGTAAACAAATCCCAATTTAACATCTTTTTGATCCAGACTTCTTCTATGGATCCCTTGGGACACCCTTTCATTATTGAATGATATTTATGAATTTCATCTATTGAGGGTCTTTGCATAGTGTTAGGTAGAGGGTTTGAAAACCTACAATCATGAATAACCTGATCACATTGCTCAATATAACCTAACCCATACTTAGGTGTTCCAGGAGGCCTCATGCCTTTGTAAATGTCTTGTAGTCTGGGATCTAGAGTCTCTATTGTTGGCATACAATGAATCATTAAGCAGTGTTGAGACTCTGAAGTTGAAACAGTACTATCAACAATATTATTTACAGAACGAAGACAAACTGAAGAATCCATATGTTATAGGAGAGATAACTATATCTGCATAGAAAAGTAGGGCGTTTAATCTTAGTCCTCTGCTCTGGAGAGAGAGAATGTCAGATAGGCTCCTGGCCGACTACTCAGGCATAAACTAGTTACTCTGTCAGGAAGTCGCAGAAGTGGAAACCTTGTCTTTCAAAGGCCCGAGACTTCTGATACGGCTTCAGAGAGTCCCAAGAGTGGAAACCTTGTCTTTCAAAGGCCCGAGACTCTTGATATGGCTCTAGATTCTTTCTTTATTAACAACAAAACTTAACAGAGCGAGAGATCTATTATTATACCTGGCACAAAAATGGCTTCATGGCTCTGATACCATTTGTAGTCAGAGGCTTCCTCCGATGGAGAATGAAGCTTGAAGATGAATCTTGTCTCATGCATCTATCTTTCTTCTGCTACTTGACCTTCTACGTCTTGCTACTCTCTGTAGTACCAATCCAGTTATCTTGGCGAACCCCAAGTTGAACCTTATATGATCCTAAAGAAAACTCCTAGTGAACCTTCGAATAGCCCAACACCATAAACTTCCCTTAGCGGCCACCTACTTAGCGGGACTTACACAAGTGATCCAGGACCTAAGAGAACCTCGACACATCTTTCCTCCAGAGCTTTAACCTTCACTTGAGAGAACCTTGGCTACCATAATCTTTCAAGGCACACAGATTGCAATAGTAGGCAAATAGAAACGAGAGTATTTAACAGATGCACAATAGGAGACAACATTCAGATTTCATAAATGCTTGCGTAAGTCTTTATAGTAAACACAAAGAGCCGAAGATCTAAAGTCAAGGTATACAATATGAGCAGGATGGTCAGAGCAGAATGATCTTACTCGCTCTCACACTTACAGACTTATGAAAACTTGCATACACACAGAATGACTCAAAAGCTTAGACAGAAGGGAGCTTTAGAAAGACTCGAACAACTTACAAACCGTTTGACTCCAAAAAAACTCCTCCCTGAGAATGAACTCCTCATCTCCTTATATACAAATTTGTGGAGAAGAGAATCATTTCACCGATGAGACTCGACAAGACTTTGGACCCTACATGTCTTCCACTCAATCTACTTTTAGAGATTTGGTGGTAGAAATCGTGCAAGATTCTTCCGACCAAATCATAACTTTATTCTCCACTAAGAAAAGTCAATCATACTTTTAGATCTGGCGGGGTAGTCATGCAAGATTCCTTGTCAGATGTCACACTCTATAAGACACATATAGAGGAATCTTGGAAATGCGGGTCAAACCATGCCAAAAGTTGGAGAAGTGCTCCAAGTTTCCAAGATACCTTTTATGATTTGTTACATAGTGGAGGTTTGTTATGTCAACCCACAGAAACCGATTGGCACCACTGTCGGCCAATAAGACTTGAAATACACTGTGGAGGTTGGTTACGTCAACCCATGGAAACCGACTGACACCACTATCGGCCAGTAAGACTTGAAAGTAATTATGAATCATTATTCTACTGGCTGGTCATGGAAATGCCGAAAGCGGTCTGGGTCCCAATGTTGGGTGTATATTTCACGGTACATTTCAGGATCTTCATCATGATCTTCATCTTGTTTCTACCAATGGGTGTTGCTACGACCACCCACAAACCTCCCTATATTTTAGGTGCTCTCGTGGATAACTGATCAACTATTGAGAGTGTCATAATAAGTTGCTACAACCATGAAAGGTTTTTATCACAACCATGTTAAAAGATTGAGAAGATTGCACCTCCATAAGGGTTGCATTATTATATCTTCACATAGATTTGCATGTAAATTATAATTGATATATTTCTACATAGTTTAAGATAATATTTGCCAAAAATTTATAAGTTTTAATTTTAAATTATATATATTTTTATTAAATATTTACCTATATATTTATATATATAAATCTTTAAAAAACACCTCACATCAAAGATAAAATCTACTAATATAAATACTTGACCACCATATACAGTCTTAAATTTTTGTTTTCACTAATAACAAATTTCACATACCCTCTAATAACATTGCTTACTCTTATTTGCTCTTCTATTACTTGTATTTTATTATGCAAATTTACTAGACATATTGTTTGCATTGCTCTTCAAAATAGACCAATTCCACTTTTAAATCAGGTAGCAAAATGCAATTTGTTTTGTCAAATATTATTTGAAACCATTCAAAACTTACATAGCTTATCTTTGTTTCAATTTTCAATAGCATGCATAAAAATGTGTGATTAGTCCAATGACACCTACTAGTATTTTAGCATTAGTATATGATGTTTTTAATAATTTTTTGAACATTTTTATTATATTAATTTTCCCTTGGTAAATGCAATTTAAGTATCTCATAGATTCTTGATTGTTGAAGGCCCTCCATGATGGATAGAGTAGCATTGTTATAGGAAAAATAAAACACAAGATAGATAAACTTCCTCTATTGCATTAACCATACTTTCTTTTCTTTTATAGAAAAAATAAAACACCACTATATATAAGCTTCCTCTATTGCATTAACCATACTTTCTTTTAAAAATTCTTCTTATTTTTTTTAGATTGCATTTTCTTTATGCTAGCTATAAAAAAAGTTGTAACACCATGGCATTTGAATTTGTTATTTCTAGTTTTTGTTTGAACATAATTGATAGGAGATGGTGTTTCATACTCATTATCCCCTCATTGCTTCCTTTTTTTGATGATTGGTTATGATAGATATGGAAATTTGTTTGGTTGTTTGGACTATGATAAACATTGATACCTCGTTGTTGATTTACTTGGCACTGATATTCCTTGTTAACATTGATATTCTTGATGATAGTTACGTATTGATTCTATTCTTTGATGATGATTTAGCATGGCTATTTCTTGATTACAAATCCATTTTAGTAATGATATGGTTGGGTATTTATATCACTTGTTGAGTATTACCTTGTTAATAATTTGCATGTACATTACAATTGCTATATCTCCTCATTATGATGCTCTTTGATGATTAAGATGATGTTGCATATACATTGGTATTATTGGAAGGAGTATTCTATTACAAGTTGAGATTTTGATGGAAAGAAGAGGAATCGCATCCATGGGAAAGGGAAGGGGAACAACTTGAAAAATTACCACTCAAGTTAACATGGGAAAAAATGACAAGTGAGAAAGAGTTGCAATTCACTTTTAACCTATTACTAACTCTTGTAGTTTCACTCAAAAAACTAAATTCTCCTTTGCATGAGCTTGTAAGAGGAAGGGGGAAAGCCAAAATCCAATCTTGGAAATGTTGTTACACTTGGGAAAGACTACAAAACTAGTTGCTTGCCTTAGAAAGGTATTGTCCATCATAGGAGGAAATGTTATGAGATTAAATTACAAGATGTATAATAAATCTGTGATTATAAATTGTATACTTCATAGAGAAGATTATTAGTTTCTATGTGTTAGGGTCGTACCTTAACCTCCCTACTTTAGTCCACCTAGGAGTTATTTAAATGTTGTATGCAACCATCCTATTTGAATAATTCCCATTAGATAGTAGTGGATGTTTATTTAATATAATAGGGTCCACTTTACAAGGCCCATTAGGTAGTTGGTACCCATTAGTGATGGGACCAAAATTAATTAGGGTTTTTTCTATTGAAAAACTATTTAAAGAGATAGGATACTATGAAATGTTTGTCTTGTGTTGTGTGTTTGGAGCTCACCCCACCTTAAGAGGAAAGTGGACATTGTTTTCCTTGTTCGCATTATCATAATACAACAATATCTTTTACATATTTCATCTTATTGTCTCTTGTTTTTGGTTATTTTTCAATTATCTTCTCTATATACCTAGTTGTATTTCAAGTTTAAGGGTTAAGGAATACTATAAGTGGTACCAATGCTCTTTCCTAAGCCAACACGCCTCCAAATTTTAGCAGTTTTTTTCTAGGCTAGGGATGTGTTCTGAGATCTTTAAATAACATAGTGATCTTTCGTTCAATTGGTAAAATTGTGGTTGGGGAAGAAAACATAGAGGAAATACAAGTGGAATCACTTTTTTGGAAACTCGTATAACCCCTGTTGGTACCCCTTTGAGTAGTATCAGATTAGAAAACACTTGTATATAGAATATCACTGCCCTATACCTTTAGGTATATCAAAATCTCCCTAGGTATACCTAAAACCAACTCTAGATCAACTTATTGGCCATATTGTGGCTATAGTACACCGAGAACAACACTAAGAGAGACCACTCTCTAGTACCCGGGTATTCAGGTCATATGGCTAAGGGCATGATTGATCCTCCTTAGCTAGTTCCCTGAGATATTGAGTCAAACACTACTATTGGAACCCACAAGTATACATTAGAGAGATATAAAACCTTACACTCCTCTGTCTCTAGGACCTTTCAAACCCTATATTTTGTAGCCAACCAACAAAATTCCTACATCTTTTCATTTGGAAAGAATTTGAAGATTCCATCACCATAGTAATAATAAGCTAGGAGTGATACTCCAATAGGAGTAATACTTAAAAAAAATAGTTTATCTTTTCCAATATCATTTGGGATACCTATCTCAAAACATTCTTGATGTTATTTTGATTGCTTGGATATCCCTGTCAAGTAATGTTTTTTATGTGAACCCAACAATATAGTGATTCAGAGTATACCTTAACAAAATTATTTCAAGCCATTTATCGTAGTAAGATAAGTGGAAAATAACACTTCCACAAAATATTTGGTGGTCCTATGGTTTAGATTCACAACATGGCCAAATCAAAGAACCAACAATATTCCCAACCCAATCATTGCCAAGATATGGATAGCAAGGTTGCTAGGATTGAGGCTATATTCAACATTATGAATGAAATAATGAAATTACATAGTGAATTATTGAAAATGTTAGTTGAACACTTGAATCCAAAGATAACATATCCAAACATTGATCCTGTTAGAACTGAGAGTTACCCTCAAATTACAAGAGGATAAGCCCAGTACCCATCATATTTTTTGGTGGATGTTTGATTTATATGAGTGGAGTTCAATGGACAAAACTCAATAATATATGAATGATGTTTCAACATAGAACTGGACAAGAAATGCACAGGGAAGTAAGGGCCACATCAACTTCAGTCAGTGAATTGAGTTTAAGGGTGAGTAGAGGGAAGACTTAGTGAGAATGGTGAACAAGACTACTATGGACATTAGGATTTCAAGCAACTTGGAGAAGAAAAACTCAGACCCAATATCACTCTTAATTTCAGGTTTCAAACACCGAAATATGTCCAAACAACACAATCACAACAACACAATGATCAAACCTTCATCATGACGCAGCTAAAACAACTCGACTGGATCCTCCATGCCTGAGTCATTCAATGTAAGAGGGAAAAAGGAAAACAATGAATATGACTAAAACTGATCACAATACTGTTGTAATCAAACCTACATTACAACATCATAAAAACCCTCGACTCGATCCTCCATGCCCGAGTGTTTTAGCACAGTTTTTAAAGAGAGATGAAAGAGGGTGACTTCTATTAATCTGAAAGTCTCAAATTTGATACATAACCAGAGAACAATTCTGGCATGAAAACATTACAAAATAAGGAGCTCTGCTCAACCAGCTGATGACCATAAAAAAATATAAAAGCTAACTATATAACTTAGAACAATTCACCACTACCAAGAGTGTGACATGGCCACTACAATCAAATTTTTGTGTCAGTGAGTTCTCTGTCAGACTATGCATGCATTCTTTTGTCATACGCGAGCTCAGAGCAGTATGGGCTTGTAGGAAAATTCATTTGGAGGGGAACGTGGGGTTGACAGTCTGCTTCCACGGCCAATCCTTTCCATCTTTCCAATTATGAGGCGAGGCAAAGTTTCAACCACCAAAGACACAATCGAACCACTACACTTAAGGATTTCTGTCTGTGTCTTCTCTGTCAGACTGTGCATGAATTCTCTTCTCAGACTGCCCATGCAGTTCTCTATTAGACGCGAGATCATATTAGTTTGGGCCTGCAAGAAAAATTTCAGGTGGACGTGGATGAAGATAATGGTGAGTTGGTGAGGTGTTTGGCGCAAACTCACATGGTACAACAAGTGAACGATGACCATGTGGAAGGATGTGGTTGGTGGTGACTTGGAATGTGTGAGTGCAAGTATCTGGGAGATGAGGTGTAAAGGTGTGAAAGTGATGTGGTGAGGGGAAAGGATGTGGAGGCAGAGCAGTGTGATTGGTTAGGGGGTAAACAAAAATAAAAATGGAGGTGACATGGAGTCTAAGTGGAATAAGTGTCGGGAGGTGACAGGGAGAGAAATAACAGTGGAAAGGAAAAGGCATACGGTAGTGTGAGTGGACAACATATGTCAACGTGAGTGCGAGTAGTGTTGGGAGGTGGTCTGGCATTTAGCTCG
>ML785831.1:290052-322584 GCA_009831015.1 Picea engelmannii | reverse complement strand
CCAAGTTGCTGTAAAGGTGACACATCACACAGGGCCCACGCCAAAAAACCACCAACTTGGATTGCCCCCGCCCCCACCATTAAAGGCAGAAAGGTCGGGGGGTTCTGATATATGCTGCTGACCATAGATCTGAGTGTGCCTTTCTCAACCACTGATATTTGCATGCTCTTTAGCCACAACACGCCAAATTTTCAAGTCACCAGTAGACTTAGGATAAAAACATAATGTGGGTCGCGCTAAGACCCCTTTCCTTCATTTTTCACCAAGGGGTTATTCCCTAAGGAAAAACATTAAACTTTCTCAAAAATCCTTGTGCTAACATAGGATCCATGGGGGATAGAGACCTCCCTGTGAGGCTCTAAGAACTCTTTTTGTAGCTCCAGTGCCTTAGTGTTGGGTTGTGGAGTCATGATCTGATATATCGTGCTGAAGACAACATACTGACAACTTATACTACTCTACTTACAAACAGAAAGAAAATACACATTCTCCTGATGGAGCTTATTTATGTACAAAACCTAACCTAACTGACTTCTACAATGGGATAGGTGAAGACAAACTTCCACAAAAGCCAATTAAGCAACTGGATGACATGAGTCTTTATAATGCCAATGATTAACAATAGACAAGAGGAATATGTCAGTAGTTCAAAAACATTATCTATATCTCCTTTGACTACTACTGACACAATAAAGTTTACAGGCTCTAAAACATTTGATAAATACAACTCCATATACACCTCTACAGGGTCATGAAAATGGTGACAAAAAACATGTGGCTGATAGCATATTTCTTCTTCCACCACGGGTTTCTTATTGTAAAATGTGGGTACAAGTGGAAGAAGGATTGACGTAGGTGGTTGTTGATCCACTGATAACTGTTGATTTTCTTCTAGCTGTGTATAAAAAATCTCTTCATGTGCCTCGAATAAGGACTTCTCTTGGTCAAATCTTCGGGTTATGTCTTCTGTGACAAGGCCAACCTCTACATCATCCTCCCTGTCTTCATAGTGATCAAATATAGGATAATATTGTTGCTCTCACTAGAATATTAGTCAAAAATGAGTTGCCCTTCATATCTATGATCAAGCTCTAAAACAATAATTCCATAAAGAATATAACTGTTAAAAATATCCATTTCAGGAACAACAGTAACTTCTTCTTCTAATTATTCATACACATGATTTTCATCTGAAACAAAATTTTGAATGTTGTCCTCTCCGAATATAGGAGTGTTCTTTATAATTTCATTCAGACAATGAATAAAACCTTTTTCGTATTTATATTCGGCAAAGCAATCAAACAAAACTTGAGCACATTCTACATATCCCTCACAACATCTATGAAAAATACTTTCATAGGGATAAAATCTTTTGCAGTGTTCATTGAATACTTTGTGGAAATCCTTCAAGGATGAAATGATGGAAGGGGGTAATGAGAAATACCATTTACGTACGTCCCCATCCAATGAAAACATGAACACATTCATCAATATATCTTCATGATGGATGTTAAGTTGCTGCATCAAATCATGAAATCCTTGAACATGCTCAACGTGGCTGTCATTCTCACCTTCATAAAAGCTAGGCAACGGATCATGCCATTCATCAATTTGAGGCACAGGATGTGGATAACCATTTATGGCTGATAAATTGAGTAGGGAAAACCTCTTGGCCATGATAGCCTCCATAGCCATTTAATTTGTCTCATTCCAGTGGAGTCACCAATAGATTCTAAAAAATGGAGTCACCATGGTGAATGTGTAGTCTTGAAGGTGTCCAACTTCAGTCACCATCTAAAGCTGGAGTTGTGCAATTTCGTTCTTTCCAGGGAAATTTTCAATCAGAATCACCTGGTTCAGCAGCTGAAGTTACTTCTCGAGGGGTCTTTCCTTTTCTGATAATTTTCTTTGGGTCAACTTTAGGCGTTTCTAGAGTCAACTGTGGAGTGGGCCTCATGTGTCTGCCTTTCGAAGCCACAACTGAAACAGTGGAGTCGCCAGGTGCAAGTTGCAATCTTTGATGTACTGAGTTCTGATGCACCTTCAGAATTAGTAAGCTTTGTCATTTAATCCTAGGGAAATGTCTTCAATTCGTTCCCCAACAATGATGCCAAGAATGTTATCACTGAGAGTTACCCTCAGATTGCAGGAGGATAAACCCAGTACCCATCATATTTTTTGGTGGATGTTTGATTTATATGAGTGGAGGTCAATGGACAAAACTCAATATATGAATGATATTTCAACATAGAACTGGACAAGAAATGCATAGGGAATTGAGGGCCACATTAACTTCAGTCAGTGAATTGAGTTTAGGGAAAGCAAAGGGAATACTTAGTGAGAAAGGTGAACAAGACTGCTATGGGCATCAGGCTTTCAAGCAACTTGGAGAAGAAAAACTTAGACCCAATATCACTCTTAAGTTCAAGTTTCAGACACCGAAATATGTCCAAACAACACAGTCACAACAACACAATGATCAAACCTTCATCACAATGCAGCTACAACAACTCGACCGGATCCTCCATGCTTGAGTCATTTAGTGTAAGAGGGAAAAATGATAACAATGAAGCTGACTAAAACTGGTCACGATATCATTGTAATCAAACCTACATTACAACAACATAACAACCCTCGACTGGATCCTTCATGCCCGAGTGTTTTAGAACAAATTTTACAGAGAGATAAAAGAGGCTGACTTATATTAATCTAAAAGTCTCAAATTTGATACATAACCAGAGAATAGTCCTGGCATGAAAATATTACAAAATAAGGATCTTTGCTCAACCAGTTGATGACCATAAAAAAATATCAAAACTAACTATATAAATCATAACATTTGCCACTACCAAGAGTGTGACTTAGCCACTACAATCAAAGATTTGCGTCAGCGAGTTCTTTGTCAGACTATGCATGCATTCTTCTATCAAACACAAGCTCAGAGAAGTATGGGCTTGCAGGAAAATCCATTCACAGGGGAACGTGGGGTTGATAGTTTGCTTCCACGACCAGTCCTTTCCAGCTTTCCAATTATGAGGTGAGGCGAAGTTTCAACCACCAGAGATGCGATTGGGCTACTGCACTCAAGGATTTCCGTCTGTGTCTTCTCTATTAGACTGTGCATGCAATCTTCTGTCAGACTTCCCATGTAGTTCTCTATCAGACGTGAGCTTAGATCAGTTTGGGCTTGCAGGAAAACTGTCAGGAGAACATGGATGAAGATAATGGTGAGTTTGTGAGGTGTTTGGCTCAAAATCGCATGGTACAATGAGTGGACGATGGCCATGTGGAAGGATGCGGTTGGTGGTGACTGAGAATGTGTGAGCGCAAGTATCCGAGAGATGAGGTGTAAAGAAATGAAGGTGATGTGGCGAGGGGAAAGGATGTGGAGGCAAAGAAGTGTGATTGGTCAGGGCGTAAATGATGATAACAGTGGAGGTGATAGGGAGTGTAAGTGGAAAAGGTGTCAGGAGGTGAGAGGGAGAGAAATAAAAATAGAAAGGAAAAGGTGCGCGGTAGTGTGAGTGGAGGACATATTTTAGCGGGAGCATGGGCTGTATTGGGAGGTGATCTGGCGGTTAGCTCGAAGGGGGGGGGGGGGTCCAAGTTGTTGTAGAGGTGACACATCATGAGGGTCCCGTTCCATAAAACCACCAAATCAGACCCCCCCCCACCGTTAAAGGAAAAAAGTTCAGGGGGGTCTGATATCTGTTGTTGACCGTAAATCCGAGCGTGCCTCGCTCAACCACTAAGATTTGCATTCTCTTTAGCCACAATGTGCCAAACTGTCAAGTCACCAGTAGACTTAGGATAAAAACATAATGTAGGTCATGCTAAGACCCCTTTCCTTCATTTTTCACCAATGGGGTTATTCCATAAAGAAAAACATTAAGCTTTCTCAAAACTCCTTGTGCTAACAGATCCAACCAATGAGAAATTCCAAACCCATGAAGCAAAATCCACATACATGTTTCAAGATAACGCTTGCCCACACTTTTAGGATCACAGTTCATGGAACGGTTTTCCAAAGGTTGACATGAACAAATTTGATGGGTCTAATCCCTTAGGGTGGGCTATCTAAAAGGAACACTATTTCTCTCTCCATGACATTATTGATGACCTACCCATACTAAATGTAATACCCTGGTTATTAGTCCCCAAATTGATAATGTATTTTGTACATATGATACTTAGGTTGGTGAGCCAATATGTTTAGGTCGAAGTGCCTAGAAATGTAATATTTTGAATATATTAATAAAATACATTACTAACCAGAAGACAAACAATGATAAAGATAGGGGATAGGATTCTACAAGAGAGAGGGCTAAAGGGGATAAATATTTTTATTATATTTTATTTACCCATCTTGTTTTTAGTTGGGAAAGGTTGTTACATGAGCGTCTTGGGGGGAATTCCATGTGGTTCTTTATTGCATGTAATTATATAAACCCCAATTTTGGGTAGTGTGTGGGTTCACCATTCATTGATCCTTGTTCATTGTTCCTCATTCATGGGAAGAGAAGAGCCATTTATTGTTGGTTGTAAGAAATTATTGAGTATTCCTGGAGGGAATGGATTCTTGTGTGCATAAGAATAATGGAAGTTGAGATAGAACTATCCATAACTTAGAATCCTTGGAGGTTCCAACACTGATATTTCTTGACCAATAACACTTGATCCCTGGAAAAAAAGTGGAACAACTTGAAGGATTGCATTGCAAAGAAAGGGGTTCATTTCTTTCGATTGCGTAGGTGGAAGGGAAACATAGTCGATAAACTAGGATTGTTATGTGGTTGGGAAAATTGTGAGATCTTGATAGCTGGTTGTGTGTTAGATTCAACCCCATCCTTGTGGATTCATATCCATGGATCATGGGTGAATTGCTGTTGAGATTTGGAACAATAGTATCTATGGTTGGGTGGAACGTCCAAGGACTGCAACTAGTTGGTGATTGGTTAATTTAAAGGTAAGTGCTCTCTATTTTTTTTGTTAATTCATATTCCATTGTGTATTTATTATCTCTTAAATATGTGTTTATAATGTGCATGTTTTCTTTTAATGTTGTACATAACCTCTTATTCATTTCTTGTATGCTTTATCATGTTAGTGATTATTTCATGTGCTGGTAACATGTTTCTTGATTAATTAAAGATTGGTAACATAAATTTGAATTTTCCCAAGAAGGAGAATTTAGAGGTACCCAGGTCGATGGGTACATTATAGTTTGGTATTGAGATCTATCTCATGAGTGACACGGCCCATACTGGTGGTCTGGGTATGTCACACTAAAAGTGGAGATCTTATATATTTGGATGTCAACCATTGGTAGTGGCGGCAATGCTATAAGAAGGATTATAAAGGCTACATTTCCTGGACCTAGTTTGTGCAAGTACTTTATGCTTGTTTTGAAGATAACACTCAGAATTCGGGATGATTGAAAAAATTATGCTAAATTAGCACAATTATCAACTATATTACCACCTTTGAGCAATTGGAAATCCACATAGAGGGACAATATGATTCATTTTTTAAAGAATGTTTTATTAGGGGTCTCAAGGAAGTAAGTCGAGAACACATCATGATGTGGCACCCACAAAAATGGTTATAAGCTTGTGGAAAATCTAAAGAAGCTAAGATAGTGACCACATCAACAAAGAGACCTTTATACACCACTTTCCCCTAGTGCCCTTGTGGTGACTACCCCTAGCTCATCCAACTCACATCTAGTCTACATCCATTAATTATATATTGAAGAGATGGAAGAACATCAATGCCTCCATATTCATTATAATTGTGATGAACAATATTTCAAATGGAACAAATGTAAAGAAACAAATATTTCAAATGGATTTATCTCCACATCACTACCTAGAGGAAATTTACGTTGAAGGTACTCTTGAACCAATTTTGAAAGACACCACCCCCTCCCCGTGGAAGATGAATCCCCTTGAAAGATCCTTGTGAGGAACAACAAATTTCTCTCCATGCCCTATTGGTTTTTTTGGCACCTCAAACCTTGAAATTTATTGGCTACATCAAGATCTACAAAGGGATTTTGTTGATTGATAATGGCATCACCCACAATTTTATCCATAGACAAGTGGCACAAGACACCCATTGTTATGTACATCCCATATCTAATTTTAAAATTATGATCACCAATGGTGGTATTATGAAATGTGGGGGTATTATGAAATTAGTGAGTATCATCTTAAAACTCACAATTTTTCTATTGAAATGGGTATTTGTAATATAATTCTTGGGGTAGAATGGATACGCACTTTGGGACCAGTCACCATGGATTTCAAATAATTATACATGAGATTCATGCAGGAAGGGAAGAAACATAACTTCAATGGGATTACATATGGTTCTGTTGAAATGATCACCTCTCATCATATGGAGAAGTTGTTGAAGAAAGGCCACTCGGGTGTTATTACAAAGTTCAATTCCATACAAGTAGTTGACACTACACCACAAGAGATTCAACCTGATTTATAGTTGGTTCTCTCTAAGCATCAATAGGTATTTGAAACACCACAAGGTTTACTACCTTCATGTGGGGAGCATGGCCATGGTATTCCCCTCATTCTAGGTAGTCAAGCACCCAATGTGCATCCTTATCTGTACGATTTTTCAAAGAAACATGAAATTGAATAGAACATTCAAGAACATTTGGAAGTGGGAGTCATAGATATCATTAATATCCATTACTCGCCACCAATTGTCATTGTATTAAATAAGGAGGGTACTTGATGCATTTGTCCTAATTTTTAGCTCAATAAATTAACCATCAAGAACAAATTTCCTATCCAAGTAGTTGATGACCTCTTGGATGAAATTCATGGAGCCAAATTTTTCACTAAACTTGACCTTCGTTCCAGCTACCATCATATCAAGATGAAATATGAAAACATCCCTAAGAATGATTTTTGTATACATGAAGTTCATTATGAGTTTTTAGTGATGCCTTTTTAAATTTTCAATGTTCCATCATGTTGGGTATGTGTTATATTATTTTCATGACTAGACCTAGTGTTCACATTCCACTAGGTATGTGGGGGGTGTTATCCCCCCCCTAGAAGTGGGGTTGCAAGGGAGGGGGCCGCAACACCCTCAAAAAGTTTTTTGACATTTTTTTGTGTATGTTTTTTGTTGTTTTTCAGCACATGGTTTTCCTTGATGGTTTTCAAATTTCGATTAAGGAATCTGGGTTGTTGACTAATCCAGGTAAATGAATTATGAGTTTTGGATGCCGTGGGATCCTACATATATTGTATTGTAAACATTGAAGATACAAGATTAATAGAATATTATAGGTGCAAATCTAAATAGGTTGTTGGTTTTCTTGGTTTGGGTTTCTAGGATAAAATCTTTGTGTAATATTTGTGTGTGTGAGAGAGTGTGTGTCATTGTATATTTTCTTTTTTTATTAAGAATTTATTTGCAGTAATTTATTTTACAAGGTTCAAATATAAATTTGGTATCCGAGTTTTTATTGGTTTCAGGGGGACGTGGTTGTGGCTAAGGGTTTGGCTCATGTATATGATAAACCTTGTTACAGTGGGAGATCTGCGGTATCGATCCTTTAGGTGAAAAGAAATGGAGAGCAATTAAAAAATAGAGATCAAGAAATTTAATGGGTAACGTTTTGAGCCGTGGAATCTCAATAGGGAAAATCTGTTGGTGAAAAAATATCAGTGGATCATTGTGGATCCAAGTATTTCTCCTTCAGGAATGTCAGCAAAAGACTGGGAAAAGTTGTATCGGAAGGAAAAGAGCACAATCTAGTTGTGTCTCTCAAATTTAGTATTACTAAATGTGTGAGGGGAAGATACAACCAAGGCATCATGGGACAAGTTAGGGGATTTGTATAATTCAAAATCGCTTGTAAACAAACTGTTCCTCTGGAAGAAGTTGTACAACTTGAGGATGAAAGATGTAGACTTAGTGATAGAGCATCTAAACGTGTTCAATACTATGGTAAGTCAAATATTATCTATTGATATTAAGATTTTTTATGAACATAAGTATATCCATTTATTTTTCTCTTTACCAGACTCATGGGATGGTCTGGTTATGGCCATAGGTAGTAATGCAACTAATTTAACTTTTGATGATGTGTTTTCATCCTTGTTTTCAGAGGAGATGAGGTGGAAAAATATGGAAATACATAACACAAATTCCTTATTTGCAAGAGGATGCTCCCAGTAAAGAAATAGATGTAAGTCCTCAAGTGGGAGATCTAAATATAAAGGGAGATCTAAATCTCCCAAAAAAATTGTAAAGGTATGTTGGAGATGTGGAAAAGAAGGGAACTACAAGAAATAATGTAGATCCAAAACTGTTGAGAGAGGGAAGGGATCTGAATATGCTCCTTCTACATAAGAAAAATCCTTCATAGAATAAGGAGGGGATGTGTACTTGGATTCTTCAAGAACACATGAAAATCATGAAGCATGGTTGGTTGACTTAGGTGCATCCTTTCATATGAATCCTCATAGCAGGGATGATTTTAAGGATGGAAATTTATTTTAAAATGTAGAAACCTTGGCGAATCTTACTAATACTTGATATGCCAACTATAAAATGTTTAGCGATACTTTTGTAAAAATATTCAAATTTCTAAGGATTTATACAGTTTGTATAATATTTTAGCGATTTTTAAGGTAAAATAATTTTATCCTATAGAATTTGGGCGAATCATTTTTAGAATAGCGAATCTTGTTTTGGGAAAAACCTTGGAAAATTAGCCCAAGAGAGAAATTTAGCCCCTAAAATCATCTTTGCCTCATAGGGAGTGGTTTTACGAATATGAAAGGTATGATGGAGGTGATGAATCGACAACCAAAATAATAGGACAGGAAAAATTCATATTGAATCTCTTGGATGGAAGTATTAGAAAACTCCTTGGTGTTATTCACATCCCAAGGTTGGCCAAAATTTTGATTTATGTAAGAAAAGTTGATGATGCAGGAGAAACAATAGTGTTTGAGAAAGAAACCTATATGATGGTTTGAGGGGAAATAGTGTTGTTTAAGGGAGTTCATATTGGAACCTTGTATAATATTCTATGAATAAATATTAGTGACGGGTGAAACGATTCCGTTTTTCATGAGATTGGAGCTGAAGAAGAGAAAAATCCTATAGTCTCTGGAGAAAAGACTATGTTGCGACATCAAAGATTGAGTCATATTGGAGAGAAGGGCCTTCATGTAATACATGGTGAATGTATGGTTGAAAGTATGTGTAACTTCTCTCTAGATTTGGATTTATGTGAACATTGCATGTATGGGAAGCATAATTGGCTAAGATTCCCATATAGTGCAACGAGGGCAGATGAAATTTTACACTTGGTGCATAATGATGTGTTTGGACTTGAGTCAATTCCATCATTGGAAAAAACTATGTAATATGTATCATTTATAGATTAATTCTCGAGGAAAACATGGATTTACTTCCTTGAGAAGAAATATGAAGTCTTTGACAAATTCAAACAGTTTAAGGATGTTGTGGAGAATCGGGCATAGAACAAAATTAAGGTGTCGAGGACAAATAATGGTGGATAATTCTATGGAAATGAATTTGAATAATTTTGTAAGAAGTGAAATATAGCAAGGCATAAGACTACTCCATATACGCCTCAACAGAATGGAGTTTTAGAAAGGATGAACATGATGCTAATGGAAAAAGAAAGGTGCATGCTCAGTGGTGCCAGGTTAGGACAAGGATTTTGGGTAGAGGCAATGGGTATTTCATGTTACATGGTAAATCGATCACCCTCATAAAAAATGGATGAAAATAATCCACACGAGGTATGGACTGGTAATAAACCCTCTCTCACGCATCTCATGGTATTTAGATGGGATGCCTATGTTCACGTTCCAAAGGAAAATAAGAGTAAGATAGATAAAAAGGCTGAAAAAGTGTATCTTTATTGGGTATAAAGATGGTATGAAAGGTTATAAACTTTGGAACCCAGTAAATAAGAAGGTAGTGTATAAATAAGATGTGGTATTTAGAGAAATCAAAGATGTTTTCAAATAGTAATTCCTACCAAGGAAGGAATACCTAGAGAAAATAGAGTTTGAATTGAAGGATGATGAATCATATTCATAGAAGAACAAGAATTAAAAGAAGAATATCCTTATACTCCAATATTAAGGAGATTGGTTTGAGGAATAAGTCAAATGGAAAGGTATAGTCCACCTGATTTCCGTTCAATTTTTTATTTGTTTATTACTGAATATTATCCTAGAGATGTTAGGGAGGAAGTGGATTCAAAGGATGGAAAACTATGGAAAAAGGTCATGGTGGAAGAAATGGCAGCCTTGTAAAAGAATGAGGTTTGGGATCTAGTGGAGTTTCCAATTGGAAAAAATCCCATTGGTGGAAAATGGGTGTTAAGAAGAAGTTCAATGGAGAAGGAAAAGTGGAGAAATACAAAGCTCGATTAGTAGAAAAAGGTTATTCCTAGGTAGAGGGAATTGACTTTGGTGAGATTTTTTCTCGTACTGCCAAGTTAAATTCAATTAGATATATTTTATCTGTTTTCGTTGCTTTTGATTTTGAAGTAGAACAGATGGATGTGAAGACAACATTACTATATGGGGATCTCGAAGAAGAAATCCACATAAGGAAACCAAAAAGATTTGACGTGAAGGGAAAGAAAGAGCTAGTATGTAGGATGAAAAAGTCCATGTATGGGTTAAAGAAATCACCAAGGATGTGGTATAAAAATTTTGATACGTATATGTTGGGACTTGTCTTCACAAGGATAAAAGTGGACCATTGTGTGTATTTCAAATTAATCGATGATCAACTTATTTATTTGGTCTTGTATGTGGATGATATGTTGTTGATAGGAAACAACAAGGCAATTATCTAGAATGTGAAAACTCATTTGTCCTCTACATTTGGCTTGAAGGATCTTGGTGCTACAAATTTCATTTTGGGCATGGAAATTAAAAAATATTGAGTAAACAGGAAACTCTAGATAAATTAGAGGAAATATGTCGAGACAATATTGCATAGGTTTAATATGTAGGAATGTAAAACGATAAGGGTTCCTATTCATGTAGGTGTAAAGTTATCCATGGATCAGTGTACCAAGACACAAGAAGAGGAAGAGGACATGTCTCGCGTTCCATATGCTAGTACAATTAGAAGTTTTATGTATGTAATGGTTTGTACTAGATTGGACATTGCACATGTAGTGGGAGTTTTGAGAAGCTATATATCAAAACCAGGGAAGGGGAATTGGACGACAATAAAAAGGGTTTTTCAGGTATTTGTGTGGCACTGCTAGTTATGGATTTTGATACTAAGGAAGACCAATATTGGACAAAGTGTTGGGAATACATGGGTTTTTTTATGCAGAGAGAGATGGATATCTAGGTTGCAGAGGATCTACAAGTGAGCATGTTTTTAACCTGTTTGGAAGAGAAATTAGTTGGATGAGCAAAATATAGTTTGTAGTGGCACTCTCAACTACAAAAGTTGAATACATGGTAACCACTCATGAAAGAAAGGAAGAAATATGGTTATAGAGATTGTGTTTAGGTATTGGGTTGGTACAAAAATATTTAAGGATATATTGTGATAGTTTGTAGTCTTTGCAATGAAGAACCCAACTTATCATTCAAAGACAAAGCATATTGATGTTTAGTATCACTTTGCGAGAGACATGGTTGAAGAAAAGAAGGTGTTGTTGATGAAGGTGGATAATTTGGAGAATGTTGCAGATTCATTAACAAAATCTATGGGCACTGAGAAGTTCTCTTGGAGTAGAGGATATATGGGCATTGCTACCCTAGATTGTTGACTATGAAACCCTATAACCCCTTGTATGCAAAGAAAACAACAAGTGGGAGAATGTTGGGTATGTGTTATATTGTTTCCATGATTAGACCTAGTGTATGCATTGCATTGGGCATGTGGGGGAGTCAGAGGGGGGTGGATCCCCCTTGTCCATGGGGTTCGTAGATGGGCGGGAGAAACATCCCCGAATTTATTTTTGGATGTTTTTTGCATCTTTTTTTAATCGATTTTTGGGCACATGGTTTTCACCAATGGTTTTCTAATTCTAGTTAAGGAATTAAGGTTGTTGTCTAATACGGGTAAATGGATTAGGGGTTTTGGATGCTGCGAGATTATATATATTTCATTGTAAACAATGAATATATATGATTAATAGAATATTAGAGGTGAGAATGTAAACATGTTGTTGGTTTTCTTGGTTTGGGTTTCCAGGGTAAAATATCTGTGTAATGTGTGTGTGTGTGTGTGTGTGTGTCATTGTATCTTTTCTATTTTTATTAAGAATCAATTTTGTAGTAATTTATTGTAAAAAGTTAAAATCTACACATCAACCTTCCAAAGCCTCCCGAACAAGATCTTTCAATCATTACTATGTAAATTTTAGATTGTATTATTTGATGATATTTTGATCTATAACAAAACATGGGAATACTACATAGATCATGTGATCGAGGCTTGCAAATCATATAGGATGACCAACTATTTGTAAAACACTCCAAATGTGATTTTGGGGCTTCGAAGGTTCAATGATTGGGTCACATTGTAAGTCAGGAGGGAGTATGAGTTGATCCTAATAAAATCTCAACCATGCAATATTGACCCCATGCCAAAACCCTGAAGAGATTGTGTGGATTCTTAGAAAATACATGCTACTATAGGAAGTTTGTAAAAAATTGTGGAAATTTTTTTACTCGCTTAACCTTGCTACTAAAAACAAATGTGTTTGTTTGGAATGGGGCCATTGAACATTCCTTATTAGATTTAAAGGATGCCATGTGCATGATTCTAGTATTAATAGTGCCATATTTCACTAAGACTTTTGTCTTGGAATGTGATGCCTTGAGAAGAGGTCTTGGAAAACATTGATGTAACAAGGATGCCCTTTGGCATTCAAAAGTAAGCAGTTATGTGACCAAAATTTGGGTAAATCCACATATGAGAAAGAGATCATGGTCATATTAGATGCAATAGAGAATTGATTCCCATTCCTCATAGGGAGACATTTCTAGATCAATACTAACCATAATAGTTTGAAGTACTTTATCGAACAAAGCTTATCCTCACCCAAGAAACATAAGTGGGTCACCAAGATACTAGGGTATGATTATGAGATTATCTATAAGAAGGTTAAAGACAATGTGTAGTTGATGTCTTATCCCAACAATTCGAGGAGGTTGGGGATCCCTCTTTGCCTTATCTTTACCAATTCTAGGTTGGATTGAGGAAGCCTATTAAGAATGGTTGGAAAATAAAAGTATCATTCAACTCATACATAGGATTTAGGAAGATCCTAACCCTCCTAAAAGGTATACATGGTGGCTAGATACATTGCGATATAAATGAGACATTGTTCTAGTAAATAACTATTCCTTGAAATAAAAAATGTTAGAGGAATTTCATTCATCACCTACAATAGGTCACTTTGTATTTCATAAAATATTTGAACGAACTAAGCGCTCACTATTTTAGGAGGGATGCAAACTGACATCCAGGATTTTGTGGCAACTTGTGACACCTTCCTAAGAAATAAAGGGGAGTCAATAAAGATACCAAGAACATTGAAACTACTACCAATCCCAAAACACATTTGGGATGACATCACTATGGATTTTATAGTGGGACTTCCAAGGGTGGGAAACTGATCTGTGATCATGGTGGTAGTGAGTCGTCTCTCCAAATGTTCTCATTTTTGTGCCCTACCACATCCATTTACCCCATCCTCAATTAACCAAGTCTTCCTTGATCATATTGTTAAGTTGCATGGAATTCCCACTTCCATTGTGTCAAATTGACACCCTACATTCACTAGAAAATTTCGGCATAGCGTTATTTAAAATACAGGGCACATAGCTAAAAATGAGCATTGTATATCACCCCCAAATACATGGTCAAATGGAAGTGGTCAAAAAGTTCCTATAAACCTATTTGAGGTTATTTTCCTCTAAAAAACCACATGAATGGATACAATGGCTTCCCCTCATACAATGGTGGTATAATACCTCTTATCATACAGCTACCAAAATGACACAATACAAACTAGTTCATGGAGAAACCCATTTTAGTCACTTCATATTTACCAAGAATTTACAAGGTTTATGAAGTGGATCACCGAATTCACACAAGAGAAGCCATTCTATGCATATTAAAGGAAAATTTGGTTATGGTTCAAAATATAATAAAGAAACAAGAAGAACAACATCACTTCCAATGTTCTTTTCTAACATTTTTTTAGTAGGGGATTAGGTGTTTCTTAGCCTTCAATCCTACAAACAAACATAACTTAAAGAAAAAACACCTCAAAAATTAACACCCAAGTGTATGGACCCTATGAGATCATCTAGTGTAGTGGACAAGTGGCCTACCAACTTTCTTTTCCATCTCACTCCAAGATTGATCCTGTATTTCCTGTGTCTTGTCTAAATAAGGTCGTGGGATTAAAGTTCAATGTGTGAACCAACATCTTAGAACTTGATGAGGAAGGATCCATTTGGATTCAACTAGAAGCAATATTGGATACCAAAGAGAATCAATTACACCAATGCATGATTAGTGAAGTATTAATATAGTAGAAAGACATGCCACCTAAAGATGGCACATGGGAACCAACCATGATCCTATAGCAATTTCCTCCTCTTTAGCCTTGAGGATGGCACTACTTTCAAATGGGTAGGTCATGCCAGGGTCTTACGATAACCTCCCTTCTCTAGGGTACCTAGGAGTTAGTTAAATGTTGTATGCAATCATCCTCTTTGAATAAGGCCCATTGGATAATATTGGATGATTATTGCGTCGAGAGTAGTGAGGTGCTCTACAACCCAGTATGGGGGAGATGTCGAGGAATTAGTGTGGTGAGGCATTAGGTGATTTGTTTAATTATTAAAAATCAAATCTTCCTAGTTAATAAAACTAAAGTCGGCTTAATTAAAAAAGACAATAATAAAAAATAAAATGAAATAATAAATAAAGTCATCTTAATTAAAAACAACAACAATAATAAAAAAATTACACCTTAATAAATTGGATTGCTCTTGGTGCTTGATAGATTCGGGTTTAACATGGAGATATAGGATGGTTTAATATAAAATGGTCTATTTTTTCTTTGGTTAATTTTAGTTTATTGGTCTTGGCATCGAGTTTCAATAATGGCGACTAGATTATGGATCAACTAACTTCATGAGACTTTATCCTCAAAGGTTTGTCAAAAGAAGTAGGATGGAATTCCATTGCTTTGGCATAGTCATTAATCACCTTATCATTTTATTTGTGTATTTCAAATCTATATTGTAGTTATAGTTAAGTGCTATGGATTGATAATGTAATGAACTTCTTACTATAATTTTCAAATATATGCATTTTTTATTTAATGTTATGGATATACAGTGAATATGTATCCACTTGGAAAATGGTTAAGCATGTGCAATAGTTTGTCCTATCTTTGAGGCTTGTAGATGTTAGATTTTTCAAGGTGATTATTGGCACTCAAATAAAAGTTTTAGAAAATTGTTACAACACCATTCATGTAGGGTGAATGACATTTGTATTTATTCTTACATTATGGATGAAATTTGTAATTTAGATTTCAATTATTGCCAACTAGCCACCCCACCATGATTTAAAAGTGGTTGGTGAGGTAAAATCAATCCTCTCTTGTTTTTTCTCTTTCCATTATTGACCTTTCTTTTTCTCTTTCCATTATTGGCCTAAGTAGACTTTATTTCCTATCAGTAGGGGGAGTGACTTTACTATTCCCCGAGAGAGGTGATTATGACTCTTGATACTTGTGCAAGATAATCTCTATTGTAACAAGGATTCAACCTTATAAATTTTCCATTATATTCCTTATTGAATTATCTAATTACACAAATAACATTGAACTTATGATAAAATAGATCAATAATTATCCCCCTTCCTTCAAGTGGTAGAGGATACCATCTGAAATCCCCACTTGACAGGATCCAAACTAGCACTCTACTATGTCTATGCGAACCATAATCATGTTTTGATATGGATGTCTATGTTTTCCACACAAGAGTGATTCATGATTACATTGATAGGATTGGTTCCATTATGATCAAGGATATCCAAACTAGCACTCTACTATGTTTATACACACTATCATGACGTTATGATATGGATGTCTACATGTTCCACATAAGAATGAATTGTGGATTAGTTCAATTATGATAAAGAAAGGAAGTCTTTTTCATATTTATGGGATGAAAGAAATTTAGAAAATATAGGAGAGCAGAAGAATTCCAGTTTTCTTTACCCATTTTGACATGCTATAATTGGGGAAATTACTATGGCCAAACTTGTGGGTTATAGAATGATCCTTAGCGGTTAGAATTGGGGAAATTATGATGGCCGAACTCATGGGTTACAGAACGATCCTTAGAGGATAAATTAGTGATAGATAAATTGGATCTTTTATTAAGATTGAATGAAAAAAACACAAAGATAAGATAGAGAAATAAATTTTAATGTGGGGACCCTTATTTCCCCTATTTTTTTACTTTTTGGCAATGTAGTGGTAATGGTGACTTATTAGTCCCTACCCTTGAGGGTGGGACTATTAGTAAACTATTTTGCATTGTTATATTAGTTATGCACTAAAACCAATGCAACAATAACCATTTTACCTAAAGTTTTAAGAGATTTATACAATTTCTCAACTCAAATTTGACTTTTTATCCTAACTTTTTAGTTTGAGCTCTTATTTGGCCTCTTACCGAGGCACAAGGAGAAGTTACTTTTTATCCTAACTTTTCATTTTGAGCTGTTTTTTGGCCTCTTCCCGAGGCATGAGGAGAAGATATGCAAATTATTTCATTTGAAACTTAGGAAATAATGATCACATTAAGGCGCATATATTTTGAGGTGAACTAATGTTATCTCAAGAGATAGCATTAGCTCGTTAAAATTTAATGTTTCCCATATTTACTCCCCTTAATCCCCTTCTTTATTCAGGTTCTTCACTCAGGTTATGTGCCCAACAATAGACACTGAACACCATACAAGATTTGTGTCCATCAATGGAGGCTGAGTCCCATGAATAATTAACTGATAAGGCCATGCAAGGCCAATCCCATTCCATCATCATGAAACAAGACCGTTTCATCAAAAAATCATCCAGTTTCTCCTGCTCAAGCCCATTCCATCATCATGAACTAGGACTGTTCCATCAACAATTCATCCAGTCTCTCCTAATCAAGCCCATTCCTTCTCAATCCCATTCCATCAACTAATCACCTTGCCTCTCGCTTTTCACACAGTGCCTCCATTGGAGTTTTCCTTCCCAACATATTCTAAAATTGATTGATTCAACTCTTGAGTCCCTGGTAAAGTCCTGGGTGGAATTTTCCAAAAAAAGCTCTGGAATCGCTATTAAAGCACCACATATTTGTTGGTGTCCTTGGTAAAGGTTTGGGTGGAAATTTCTCGAAAAACCTTCAGAATTTCTCTCAAAGCACCACATATTTGTTTGTTCACTGCCTTCTTCATTAATATGTAGAACAACAAAAATCCAAGGAATTATGAAGCATTGATGGTAAGAAAACGCAACCTGTAAGTTTGTATGGATTTGTTGGAGTATAGTAATTATTCAATTTTAAATTCCTCATTGATAGATACTAAAAATAACATGAAAAGAATTGTAATCTACCACAATGAAATGATGAATGTATTCAGAAAAGGCCATATTTACTATGCACAATAATCCCAACTCCACAATTGATCCCCAACTTTAGGATGTCCAGTTTGGAGGAGCCCATCTGAATTGGCAGCCTTAATATTTGAATTTTATATCATTTACTCCTTTTTCTGATATCATACAGACAACATTCTTGCTTAATATTATTTTATCTTCCGCTACCATAAGAACATGTAAATTTTTGTGAATCATCAATTACTAGTCTTCAAACATCAATTTTCTCTACCCTATTTTGTAATTAAACTACATCAATAGGATTAAATTATATTTTCAGCTGAAACTGTAGTTAGTCTCTAACAATATTTTAAACAGGTTCAACACAGTCACTTACCTAGGAGCTTGAACTGATCGACCAGTGCAACATGAGATGTTCACTTCCTAGTCAATTGAACTTGTACAAAGACCTTTGCATATTGTAAAGGTTATGAGCATAGTAACCTGAGGTTATATTGAAAATAAATTGCAGACCTCTCATCAAACATTTCACATGCCAACTCTACTTCCTTCTTATTGGAAAAATAAGAGGTATCAAAGAGTAAAAAACAACCCTCTGGTATTCTTTTATAGAATCATAAATACAACCCTCTACTGGAGGCTCAGGCTTGTATTCTCTACCAGGATGGAAAGGAATGGTAGGTTCTCCTGTAAATTCAATAGCCACCAGTTGAGTCCCCCAACCAACACCCTGTCATTTTCCCTAAAAATGCAGAGTTAACCTTAATACTTCTCATTGTCGAATATGTAACCTATATTAATTACGACAAATTGATGGATTCTTATGGAAATATGTTGTTTTAATAATTTTGATTGACTTTGTATAAACATTCATCTTCAATTTTCATTTGAGTGTGTCTTCTTTGTATGTTAATCTCATGCTTATTCTTAATTTCATTTATGTTAAGCATGAAATCAAGAATTATTCTCGTTAACCCGTCTTGGTGGATTTTTTGTATGATGTTATTCACACTTATCTCGCTTCGATCGACCCTCTCAATTAGCCTCTCTTGCAAACCTTATTTTGATTTAAAAAGGACATCACTATCCCACATGACTTCCATTATTTGTTTTGGATAATTGAATATGACTTTGGTTCACAACTATTGTTAAGATTATGAATCTCCCTAAATACAATCTTCATTTGATGAGGGAACATTAACCTCATGAATAATTGTCTACTCTACATATAAGGTTCATATCATTAAAACCCTTATCAAAAAAATGTGGAAGTTAAAGTTTATAATTTCCCATATCATTAAAACCCTTATCTGAGGGCCTTTCATGTATTGGTGCTATTCTAAGGAGTAATTTTGTTACAGAAAAGCCCTCTGATAGGGATCACCAACATTTTAAAACAAATTCATATCCTAAGAATGGTCATGGCTGCTAGTTATGGGCTGAGAGGTATTTTTTAGACGTTCCATACCTCCAGATGCTTTTAGATAAAGTACAAAGATCTCAAGAGGGAGAGTCAGAAATTAATTGATAAAAGGGAACAAAGTTCCTCACAAACAACTAAGAGACCAAATTGTTTTCAAAATACCACTGTAAAAAAAATCAACCAAGGTTAATATTATTATTGATTCTAGTTTACAAGGACCTTCGGTCTCGAATGCTTAATTTCTGGTAAGGAAAAGTTAATTTTGTAATTACTAATTTTTTTTATTGTTTTGACTCTGTTTGATTTTGTCATTTTTTTTTAGACAAGCTACAAAATCATAGATTCTGCAACTAGTCTTAAGTTATGGTTTGATTTTAAATGATTTTGTTGTTTGTTTATAGGTCATGAAACGGTCGAAGGATATAATGGACGACATTTATGGAGATGATTTGGTGCAACCATATTTCTATTTTAGTATAGGGTTAGTTTTAAAAGGACAAATCATAACCCCATTTTGTTATATCAACAAACTTTTGAAATTTTTTTGAAGAATGTTTTCCATTTTATTTTAAAACTTTTCTATTAAGAGTGTAAGTCAAAATATTTTGTTAAAACATGTTATCTTTTGAGAGATTCGACTTTATCAGGGTAATAAGAGGATCGATTCTCATTCTGTTTAAATAGATGTAGAATTCTCAGGAACCATGGGGTCCCGAGAGGATAAGGAGTGGATTGGAGTTTGTAACATTGGATTGCCTAAGAATTTGGTTATGTGAGTAATTTTGAGTTGTTTTAATATATCATTTATTTTGAAATAATATATTCATGGTTTTCTTGACATAATCTTGTGTTATTAAATCTTGGATTTTGTCTATTTTTACTAGGTTCTACTATTATTTATATATCTCTTATTCCAATAAACAATGCATACACTCTGAATTTCTCGTTCCATTGGTGAATCATTCTTTATGCAAACATTGTTTAGATACATGTGCAAAATATATTAAGTTTTCTTATATATTTTGTATATGTTTAATCATTTCTATCAACATAATTTATTTTGTTGTTTCACATGATACATTAATATGTTTGTCATAAAGAGTTGAGTTTTGATGATTGATTATTTCCACATCTATATCAAAACTTCTTTGTTCTGTTGAAGTTGCTTCCAACAAGATTATTTTAGTTCTTGAATTGCACAATTTCCTGTTAAAGATTTCTCTTTACAAAGAGACCTTGCGATGAACAATCACATGGAGAGGCTTAATCACTAAGTTAAAACTTTGCTCTTGGGCGTGATAGATTAATAATTTTTGTTCTTCTATTTTGGTTTGATGAATGCAAATTTTTATTTAGTTTAAGTTATTTGTCCATTTAAACTAAAATTGTTATAAGTTACATTCATATCTATTTGATAGATAGATTAAGTTTGTTTTGAATATTGATTAAAATATTTAAATAATGTTTGTATTATTAAATTTAAATATTATTGGCGTGAGATTAGTTCTCAAAATTTTTTGCCTCATATTTATTTTCAATTTGTAAGAGTCCAATAAAATCTTAGATCAAGATAATAGTGACTTGTTCTAAAATCTAATGTTAACAAAATATATATTCCACAATAAAATATTACACTAATAAATCATAGATCTAGAAACTAATCTTAGTTAGCATGTCAAATAGAGTGAAACATAATATTACACCTATAAATCATGGATCTAGCAACTGATCTCAATTAATATGTCAAATAGAGTCAAACAGATATTAAGAACTAAGGTTGTTAGCATGCCAAACATATATTAAGAACTATTTTCACCTACCTTTGCGAGATCATTCACAGATTCAAGGTCAACGATTGATGCTTGGTATCAATATCCAACAAGTCATGTGTATTTATCTCAATCTCAAACTCATTTTCGATCAACCAGGAAAAACCTGCTATTGCTTTCTTTATCGTTGGTGATGCTGTCAGATTAAACAACTGCTCCAAAATAAAGGACCTTTTTTTCCATCTTACCTCCTGGGTCAATTGTTTCTACTGTTGCTTGTGGTGCTTAGTCAAGGATTCTATGTTGAACCAACTGCAACTCAAAAAACAATTGCTTGAAAATCTCTTCGTGTCAAAGTTGGTAGGGACTTGTTGCTCTACAACTATCCTTGTTGTTTATGTAAATCCTATTTGTTGACTATTTGTAATTGGGGAACTTATCATTACTTTATTGTGTACTCTACAACAATGATTATGCCTAGAAAATGACAATCTCTTCGTGCCAAAGTTGGCAGGGACTTGTTGCTCTACAACTATCCTTGTTGTTTATGTAAATCCTATTTATTAACTATTGTAATTGGGGAACTTATCATTACTTTATTGTGTACTCTACAACAATGATTATGCCTAGAAAATGCCTAAGTGACTATGAAATATAAAAAATATTACATTTTGTTTCTTTGTTGTTGGCCTTGGTTTATGTTCAATAAGTAAAATGACAAATCTAAAGAGGATGAATGAGAATATAAATTTTATGAAATAATTATTTTTATTCTATATATTGGTTAGATATTATATTATACATGAATTTAGTGATGTGAAACTATTCTATATTCAAAGTAGACATTGTCTTGTACATCTCCATCACTTCGGTACCAAAGAATTATTAAACTATGGGTACTCATGTTGTATTTCTAGATATCCAGTCACTAAAATTTGAAGGGTAGGTGTTTATCCCAAGTCAATTTTAAATGGGGAATGTGATGATTATTAATAAAATTTGAGGGGTAGTTGTTTATCCCAAGTCAATTTTAAATGGGGAATGTGATGATTATTAATAGATATTTATGAAGGTGTTGGTTTTCCCAATTAATGGTTTCTAGGATAAATATTCTCTCTAGCAGTGCATTTGTAGTATAGGTTTCATTGAAGACAACTATTGTATCTTCTATACCAACTAGAGGAAGAAACAAAGAAATAGTTTCTTCGTGGAGCCCTCGACATTTGTAGTCTTTATTGGATTTAATATATACAAGAGATTTTTTTTCTTAGGATGATTTTTTGTTGGTATTAAAACAATTTCTTTGTGTAGTTGTGTATTACTACTATAAACTATGTTTTTTTTTTCTTAGTTTTAGTTTACTTTTCTCTTAGATGATTAGTTTCATGTGGTGGAAGTGATACACAAGTTTTTGGTGTGTATGCAATGTATACCACCCATATGAAATCAGAGTTAGAATGAGAGGTGTTACCTTGTATATGTTATTGGTCTTAGCATCGAGTTTTGGTTAGGAAAATTAGCTAATGGATCAATTGCCTTCACGAGACTTTATCCTTAGAGATTTCTCAAAAGAAGTAGGTTAGAAGTCTATTATTTTTCCTCAATCATTAATCACCTAAAACCTTTTCATTTGTATGTTCTTGGCCTCCAACCTCATATCTATTAACATTCCTTTTCCAATTGAGTTTAGTCTAACAAAACAATTTTTCTATTGAGATTTTGTATATTTTACTAGGTGAATGATTAAACTCTACTTATGGCGGGAATTAATTTCTGGACATGACTTTAGAGTTGGTGGTGGAAGTGATGTGTATTATTTCCATTTCCTTTGAGTCTTATTCTATACTGAATATCTCCTCTTTAAGTTAATATGTATATTTTAACTTTATTAAAAAAATTATATCTAACAAAAGTTTAAAAACAAATTGAAATTTTGATAATGTATTTGTTTAATAAAAGGTTTGTAAACTATTTCAACTGAAAATATTAAAATGTTTATAATTATTTGGTTTCAAATTAGGGAAAAATCTAATCTTAACATAAATATGGAAAATGCACAACTAGAAAAACAAAAGTGTTAGAAATTCAATTCTTACATATCAATAGGACAACTAAAAAATTCATTAATATAATCAAGAGTGGGACAACTAAAAAATTCATTAATATAATCAAGAGTGAAGTACAAGTCTCAACAATGAAAAACCCTAGCATGAACCAAAGAAAATCTACATGCCAAGACCTTTCTTCTCTTCTTCTTCACCTAGTACCTTCCCAGGGCTTTCGATCTCTAAGTCTTTAGGGGATAAACCCTAACACTAAAACCCTAACATTAAATACCAAATTGCTAAGGCAATAACCCTAGATATCAACTTACCAAGGTGCTTGTATTTTGTAAAGTTCTAGTATATCGCTTCCACCCTAACACTAAATACCAAATTGCTAAGGCAATAACCCTAGATATCAACTTACTAAGGTGCTTGTATTTTGTAAAGTTCTAGTATATCGCTTCCTCCCTCATTTAAGACATCACATCCAATTTATAATTGAAACCAATGTTGTACTAATAGTTGTATGTATGAGGAGTACATGAATGAGATAAGCATAAATTAAAAAGGGTAAAGGGGTTTTAACCTTGAATGAGCACTATTTTCTATCGATACAAGCAATTTCACATATATTGGTCTTTTTCTCTCCAAATTTCCATTCTCACATAGATTCCAATATTTTAATTTTTAAGTAATTTTTTTTAACATTAATGTTTTGTTTGATTTTAATACAAATAAACATTATTTTAAAAGTAATTAGACATTGTGTATTTGTAATAGAATTAATGATAGCTATTGAAGTATCTTTACATATATTACCCGGGCTGAGATTTACTACATGTAATGTCTATCTATTTTTCCAGTCAAATAGAAGTCCGGGAAGAAAAGGGTGAGAAGAATAGAAGTTTTGGAAGAAAAAGGTTTTCCATGATACGGCGCAGGTGCACATTATGCAACTATATTCTTGGTAATTTTGTTGTTATATTTTTTAATGCTTTTCTCATGCTAACATTAATTAATCGTTTTTTCAAAAAAGTCTAGTGGCAATATGTATGTTAGTGGCAATATGTATGTTTGTTAGTGCACCACGAAAGAAATAATTTATCCATCTTATGTCACTTGAGCAAAGGGGCCTATGCTTATCCATCTTATGTCACTGAAGCAATGAGGCATATGCTTGAAAAGTACTATAAGGAGAGAAAATAGACAAGTCCTCTTCCATTGCAATTGCAATTATGTTTATTTATAGTTTAATTTTAGAATGTTATCTTTTATACAATATATAGATATTGTAACCTTCTAAAAATATTTGAAAAACAAAGTAAATCTAAATATTTGATATTCCCAAATAAATCCATATAAAAAAATTTAAAATCTTAACAAAAAATTTATTATTATCTTTTTAAAATTTAATCTTATCAAAATAATTTTTATAATTTTCTTAAATTAGTTGATTCAACCAACAAGTAATAAGTTATTACCACCCCTTATTACTATTTAAGTTAAATGTTTTTGTCTCATTATTTTTAGTCCCTGCCTCTAGCTAGGGAGTATATCTTTCACCTCGTAGTTGAAAGGTTATTACCTGGTCCATTTTGGAATATTATTAGGTAAATTTTGTCACCAACCAAAAATATTTTCCGATGTTTTGAACAAAATCTTTATTATTTTAATTATTTTTAAAATATAAATATTTTTTTGTATTTTGCAATTTCATAATCTCAATCTTTTTATTGGTCTAGGGGTTGTGATGTGACTTTTTTAGTCCTAGTGTGTTTAGTTTTTTTTCATTATTTATGAGATAGTGGTAAATAATTTAAAATTACAAAATTTGCATGTACATCCTAAGTGAGATAGGGTCGCTGGAGTGGATGCACGTATTGTTGGTTATTGCAGTCGATGTATGTATATGTCCTCCACCAAAACTACATGTAGAATCTAGCAGCAATTTCCCTCCACTTACATCCTCCACCTATACTACATGCACAGTCCCACCTACAAATAATCGACGTCCCTCCATACATTGCTTCATGCACCCTATTACTGGAAATATTGATAAGAAGAATATCTTACCTCTGTCACTGCTAGATGAGAATTATCCCGCCATACATTGCTTCACGCACCCTATTATTGGAAACATTGACGGGAATAATATCTTACCTCTGTCACTGTTGGCTGAGAATTATTGAGAGGTTCCAGTCACCGTCGCACCCACAGAAAATTAGCGACTGACTGAATATTATTGAGAGGTTCGAGTCACTGTCACACTATTATTCAATATTCTTCTCCAATGTGAGGTAACAAATAATAATATTCTTCTCCATTCTAAGGTCTCTCCCCAAGCATACGAGATTTTCCAAAGCACTAACAAATAATCCAAGTCCCTACTTTAGGATTCATGCACCCTATAACTAGAACTAACGCCATGCATAAGTTATAAGCATAATTTCTTACATGTTTCCTGAGTTCTTTTAGCAGGACGAGGCTTATTGAGAGGTTCCAATCACCATCCCACTTGTATTCTTCTCCATTGTGACTTGTCTATACTAGTGCCGAGAGTGATTCGAAGGTTGAAAACCTAGTGAGAACTCTGCCTTTGAAGGTTGAGCACTTGGTGAGAGCTTCGTCTTCCACAGCTTTCTTCTTTAGTTCGCCTAGCTTCTATGGAGTGAAGTAGAAGGATTTGTACACAAGTTCTTTGCTCTGGACCTCAGTGGACTCTCTGGAGATTTATGTAATTACCTATATAAGAAGGAAATCTTAATTAAATGGCCTAAGAGCCCCCTGTAGGAATGCTCATATAATTCCTTGAATTTCACGGGCGGGGAAGGTCAGGGCAGGTAAGTCTTAGGTTCCTCAAAGGAGCGAATTGAGTTGAGCTTGCTTCCAACGGGTTTGGGTTCATGAGGCTGAATCTCACTCACTTCTAAGTATAAAATTGCTGGACTCTGTTTACTTTATAAATGCAAGAGTATGTGGACAATGCTTTGTTTCACTGTCCAACCATCCTTAATAAATACCAGACACAACCAACTAGATGTAATAGATACTATTGGCATTACTGACTGCAAAGTAGTCACCACAGTGACACCCTGGTATTTCATCGTTTATGTTGCAGCTTTATAGTGAATGTTGCCTTATTGCTGCAGGGAAACTTAACTTTATGAATAGTTTTTTCCTATATTTGTTGAATAAAATCATTTTTTAAATTTCCTTAAATATTGGCAACATAGTTGGTATCAGGGAGAGGTTTATGAAAACGGGAACTACGATGGCAAGTTCCCTTATTATAAAATTGTAGATTACATCCCTTTTAAACATAATTTTTCTAACTGGAAAAATAACTAGAGGAAATACAGAAAATCCTAGATAGAGTCTCAAATTACCGGACTATGTTTACTTTATAAATGCAAGAGTCTGTGGATAGTACTTTGCAGTCCTAATAACTAGTTTCAGAAAAAAAAAAAATTGAGGCACTTTCCTGATAGAACTAGTTGCACATTGTTGAGAACCATTGCCAGTGCGAGCAAGGTTTCTATCTTGGTTACTGCATGCATAACCTCTTGGCTATTTGTAAAAAGCACAGGGAAATCATTTTTGGTGACAAAAATAAGAATCATAAAAATTATGCCTATCAAGAGTGAGGTCAAGGTCACGACTACTATTGAGAAATTTGCATCCTTTGGATGTCCAACTCCCAGCTCTATCGGGGAAGGTCAGGGCAGGGAAGTCTTAGGTTCCTCGATGGAGCGAACTAAGTTGAGATCGCTTCCAACGGGTTTGGGTGCATGAGTTCGAATATCACTCAACTCTCTGTGATATATAGATGCATGCGGAACCCTATACCAGATATTAAGATTAGTGTGATTCTTTATTTCATGGGATGGGAGCAAGGTTTAGCCGTTTGGATTTTTGTTATTGTTCCAATCTTCGTTTCTGTTAGGCGTTACCTCTTGGGAGCTTCAAATCTCTCTCTCTTACGGCGGGGGCTCCCTACCTGACATTTTAGTTCCACATAAATCTATAAAGAGGACCACTAAAAGGAGGTCATGTAACCTTTCAACTGAATTCATTCATTCAACAGGGGCCTCTCATAAAAAATAAGCCTTTCTGGCCACTGTCGCTCCATAAATCCGTTTCTGAAACCGATGATGACCTCGACTAGGAGGCTATGGAGACCCCTTCCTTCTTCCTTGTTACTATTATTTCTATTTCTAGGAGAGGGAAAATTCCAAGGGAGTTCATTTTGGGCATATCTAGAGGCGACGAGCTGAATCTGGTGGGAGAAAGAGAAAATGCCTGTGGAATGGAGGGTGCAGAATCCAGGAACGGAATGGAGGGTGCAGAATCCAGGAAATTAAAGTTGGCATTGGGGCCTCTCAGGAAATAAACTGCAACATCGTAAGCGCTCGGAAGCTCGACCGTTTTGTAGGAGCCGAGCCATATCTTTTCTCTAGTTTTGTCTTGTGGGATCATCATTGCAGAGTTGGAGAAGGGCTATCTGACTTAGAAGGAATCCATGCAGACAAGCAAGCCTGTACAAGGAAGCCATGCAGACAATCAAGGCTGGCGTACAAGGAAACCATGTAGATAAGAAAGACAGGTGTTGGTTTATACATACCGTGTCAAAGTTTAAAGACTCGTGTCACCATGTCGATTATAATTGATATTAATCCTGTTGTCATAAATTTATAATAAAAAATAAAATCCTTCCTACTCCTCTGAGATCCATGCAACCAACTAAGCTACATCGTGTGAAACTTTCCAATGAGGAATATAATGCGAAACTTTTCAATGGTAATTGATATCAATAGATCAATGAACCTCACAACACGCCATTAGCTTACCACAACATTAGAGACTACCACAAAGATCCTTAGTTCAATATGTTTTTCATGCAATTTTTTAAACGAAAACAAATGCACATTGTTGGGATTTGGTCACAACAAATTCCTCCAAGGATGGATTTGGATCCTGTGTTTGCAACTTAAATAGACCAAAGTTAGAATATGGATAGGAGTGCATTTAATAATTAGTTTCTTATGTAAATGTATATAAATTCATGTAAGCCCATAGAGGCAATACGACAGAGTGAGAGGATATGAGAGAACTTGCAAATTTGTTGTAATCTCCATGATCTGAATAATAAGACAACTAATGCCTACGCTTGGTGGATGTAGCCCAACGTTTGGGTGAACCACGTGAAATCCCTATGTTTCTTATCTGTGTGATTGTTAATTATCATATGTGAATTGTGTTTTTCACATTTGCAATTCTAACAATTGGTATCAGAGCTGTGTTGGAGATCCGTGGTGCAAGATCGCGAATTTTGTAGAAATTCATCAGCGCTCCCTAGGGAATGTTAGAAGCACATTGATGCACTCACACTTATGAAATTCCAATTTTCAGAAGTATTGCGCACCCAATGTATGCATCATAGAGAGCTAGAGCGCTAGCGCTCCCCCAACCACACTCAAGAAGCGTTGCTAGTTTAGACAAGCACTCCCCCCTCCATAGTGAAGGAGCGATAGCGCTCCCTTTCAATAATCCAAAGAGCGTCGATCAAGAAAGAAAACTTCCGTTTTTTGTGAGGTATAAACTTTATTATTCATGAGGTATAAAGTTTATTAAGTGGTTGAATTTTATGATAATGCATACGGAGGATCAACGTTATGAATAAAGTGGGTGGAGGATGCTAATTAAAATATTATTTGTGGACCCCTTTTTTGTTTAGTAAAAGGTTTAAAGATATATTTGTGATTTATCTTAAATATTTTTTAATTAAATATTATTCCTCTACATTTAAAAGGGTTTTATAAGAAGTGGGTATTAGGAGATTTTGTGCTAATGGCTAAGATGCAGAGTTTGAATTTTGAAGTTGAAAAGTTCAGTGGTAAAAACAACTTTGAGCTCTGGAAGCTCAAGATGCGGGATTTGCTGGTGCAAAAAGGGTTGCAAAAATCATTGGCACGCAAGACTAAGAAACCAATGGCCATGACAAATGAGGAATGGGAAGATCTGGATGAAAAAGATCTTAGTACCATTCGTTTATGTCTAGCGAATGATGTTCTGTTTAATATCGTAGGAGATGATACAACATCAGGCTTATGAAGCAAGATAGAAAGTCTATATATGACGAAGTCCTTGATGAGCAGGATCTACTTAAAGAGACAATTGTATAGTTTGTGGATGAAAGAAGGTACAAAAATTGTTGACCATTTAAATACTTTTAATACCCTTATAGTTCAATTGACTAGTATGGAAGTTAAATTCGAAGATGAAGATAAGGATATTACACTATTGTGTTCGTTGCATGAGTCTTGGGATAATCTAGTCACCTCTATTAGCTTTAGCTCAATATATGTTTTAGATTATGACTCTGTTATGAGAGATTTGTTGGCTGAGGAGATGAGGAGAAAATCTAGTCAAGAAACCTCAACTTTAGAGGCAATGCTGGTCAAAGGTCGAACTAAAGAGTAGAATGAGAGAAGTTTTTATCAATCTAAGTCAAGACATAGAAAGGGTAAAGAAAAATGTTGGTACTATGGCAAAACAAGACATCTCAAGAAAGATTGTTGGAAGAGAAAGGAATCTGAGGAAAACTCTACGAAGGAAGCAAATTTGGCTGTAACAAATTTAGGTATGACTGATCAAGTTTTATCCATTTCCAATAATTTACAATATCAAGAAGAATGGCAGTTAGATTCAGGTGCCTCCCACCACATGTGCTCACATAGAAATTGGTTCATTTCTTACCAATCTGTTGATGAGGGTGTAGTGTTTATGGGAAATGGTATTCCCTATATAACTGTTGGGGTTGGTAGTATTAGAATCATGATGTTCGATGGTATTGTTAGGGAATTAACAGATGTTAGATATGTACCTGAGCTTAAATCAAATTTGATTTCATTGGGAGTGTTGGATTCTTGTGGATATAAGTATACAGGTCAAGGTGGAGCACTCACATTATTGAAAGGTAGTTTAGTAGTGATGAAGGCAACAAAGGTTGATAACCTTTATAAGTTGGAAGGGAGTACTGAAGTGACAAATGTATATTCTTGTTTATGGCAGAAGCATAAAGGTCATAAGAGAAAGAAAAAATTGCATGTACTCGTAAATGGTAAATCATTTCCAGACTTAAAATCTTTGTTTCTGAATTCTCGCTTGTTTTATATCTATGCAAGTTATGATGGTGGTATAAAGGGATGTTGTGTGTGGGATCCTACTTCTCACAAGGTCATCATTGACAGAGATATAGTATGTATGGAAGAACCAAAAGGGTTGATTCAAGATCACAACAGTAAATTTGTTTGCATGCTAGATAATTCATTGTATGGCCTATTGGTACCCAGACAAATATACAAGAGGTTTGGATCCTTCATAGTGAGTCAAAAATTTTCAAAGGGTAGGAATGACTATACAGTTTATAGTACATTCACAGTCTTGATGTTATTTGCTAATGATATGCTCAATGCAAGCCGAAGTGTGGATAAAATCAGTAAGAAAATGACTCAGGTGGACATGACAATTCAGATGAGGGATCAAGAAGCAACAAAAAAAATATGGCCATGGAAGTACACAGAGATGGTAATGGTAAGTTGTGGTTGGAGTTCAGTATGAACATTGTAAAACCAATTTTTATCCCTCTTGCTTTCCATTATAAGTTTTATTCAAGCATAGGTCCTGTATATGAAGAAGAAAAGGTTATGTCTCATGTAAGTTCAGTAGGAGGTCTGTTGTATGTGATGAAATGGTTAAGACCAGATGTTTCACATGCTAATGATGTTGTTAGATACGTGACAAATTGAGGTGTTGCAGTGAAATGGGTGCTTCAAAATTTGAGAAGAACAAATGTCACCTATAATGGTTACATTGAGATGGTCTATGATAATTGTAATGTATATTTTACAGGTGTCTTGGATAGAAGGAGATCTATCACTAAATATGTCTCACAACATAGTTTTGGAAGACATGTTGGAGGTGGACTGACCCCTCAGGAAATCCAAACTCGTGTAGGTCACACGGGTGAGATCATGAAACTAGTTTTATTAAATAAGTTGTAGTGGTGCTTGGCTTCTCTTGGCTTGCAGAAAAGGTGATGAACAAAAGGAAAGAGCAAGGTATCCGGTTAATTGTTGTCAAGGTGGAGATTGTTAGGATTTGGTGACAACAAATTCCTCCAAGGATGGATTTGGATCCTATTATTCTGCATTGGTTGCAACTAAAATAGAACAAGTTAGAATATGGATAGGGGTGCATTTAATAATTAGTTTCTTGTGTAAATGTATATAAATTCATGTAAGCCTGTAGAGGAAATGCGACATAGTGAGAGGATATGAGATAACTTGCAAGTCTGTTGTAATATCCATGATCTGAATAATAAGACAACCAATGCCTATGCTTGGTGGACGTAGCCCAACGTTTGGGTGAACCATGTGAAATCCCTGTGTTTCTTATTTGTTGATTGTTAATTATCATATGTGAATTGTGTTTTCCGCATTTGCAATTCTAACACACATTACCTAGGTTTTGAGCCAAATGTTTTTATGTGAAAACACATATTAGGTTGTATTTATTTTTCCGAAGAAGAATTTGATGATAAATCTTGGAAAATTTATTTTTTCAACAATGTTTTCTTAACCTTTTGTGATTGTCCTCACCGCATCTGGAGTCTCTTTACACGACCCTTCCTTTTTCTTTTACTCTTTTCTTTTGTTGACAATAATATTGTCGTATTTTTAAATATATTCTATTATGTTTTGTATTCTTGTTTTTATATCCTAAAGCATTTAAAATTTAGTGTATTTACACTTTGGTATTTGGATTGACGAAAAAAGTTTCAGTCTTACCTTTTGAACAAAAAATAGCTTCAATGGATTTTAGTTTAAATAAAGCATATTTATCGTTTGCATTTTCTTTTCCGGTGTGCATTTAGTTGTCGATGAACACTTCTCTCTATATTCTCTGTATTTTGTTCATTTTCTTTGAATAATTTTCCATGATTTTAACATTTTGGGAATGATTTTCTTTAAGCGTTTATTTTGTGTTTTTATTCTTTTTATTTGAAGTCTGGGCTTCATTTGTTGTTTCTCCCTGGCGAAATTTGGATTCCATCGATGGTAAAATCTCTTTCCCTTCCAATTGAAGAACTAATCTGCGGAAATAGAAAACAAATTGATAGAACAGAGAAACGGTTTTAACAGGAACCGCAGAATAGAATTGCACAAAACACACACGCCGATCTCATCATTGAATTGATATATAAAAGGAATTACATGCAAAGGGAATGCTTCATAAACAACGAAGCGTCTAACAGCTCACTCAACTCAGCGATGAAAACAAGAAACCAAACAATTGTAAGTTAACTAATTAACTGAGCGATTGCTCAACTTATTCGTCTAACACACCCCCTTAAGTTGGAGCGTGACAATCATTTAACCTAACAACGCTCAGCTTAGATCTGAGTGATACAAATGTTTCTGTGCCCAAAGGCTTTGTGAAGATATCAGCTTGCTGATCTGCTGATTTACAAAATTTTACAGTGATTACATCTTCATTTACCAATTCTCGAATAAAATGATAACGGATATC